>BLBF01000077.1:5615170-5646887 GCA_015471245.1 Laticauda colubrina | reverse complement strand
TCTTCTCTTCTCTTCTCTTCTCTTCTCTTCTCTTCTCTTCTCTTCTCCTCTCCTCTCCTCTCCTCTCCTGTCCTCTCCTGTCCTCTCCTCTCTACTCAACTTGACTCGACTCTATTTTATTCTGCATTCCATTCCATTCCATTCCATTCCATTCCATTCCATTGTTATTCTATTCTATTCTATTCTATAGCTAATTGCTGCAGTTGTTAATGTGGTCATTGAGAAAATCTGGTGTGTCCCCCCAACAATGACATCACCCAAGATGTCACCCATCCCCTGAGAAGATTGGAAACAGTGGTCACATGATCCTGGGACAGTGCAACCATCATAAATACCTGCCAGTTGCCAAGTGGCCAAATTTTGATCCCATGATTATGGGGATGCTGCAATGGTTGGAAGGGTGAAAACCAGTGCCGTTGTAATTTTGAATGCTCATGAAATGAATGGTTCTAAGTTAGGGACTACCTGCAGTTTGAGAGAGCTCGCCCTATCATAGCATAGTGATCTAATACCAACAGCAATAGTCCTTAGACTTATATACTGCTTCACAGTGCTTTACAGCCCTCTCTAAGCAGTTTACAGAGACAGCATATTTCCCCCAACAATCTGGGTCCTTGTTTTACCGACCTCAGAAGGATGGAAGGCTGAGTCCACCTTGAGCCTGTGAAATGATAGCTATTGCCAGTCAACAGAATTAGCCTACAATACTGCATTCTAACCACTGCTCCACCATGGCTCATAATGTGGAAGGATAGGGCACAAAGAAGAGGGAGTCAACCTATTTTCCAAAGCACCAGAGGGCAAGTCAAGAATCAATGGATGGAAACTAACCAAGGAGAGAAGCAACTTAGAATAAAGGACAATGAGAACAATTAACCAGTGGAACAGCTTGCCTTCAGAAGTGGTGGGTGTTCCAACACCAGAAGCTTTCAAGAAGAGATTGGACAGCCACTTGTCTGGAATAGGTGGCCTAAGCAGGGAGTTGGACTAGAAGACCCCCAAGGTCCCTTCCAACTCTGTTATTCCATATTTTGTTCAAAGGTGATGATATTCAGCAGGTTCTGACCAGTTCTGGAAACTGGTAGTGAAAATTTTGAGTAGTTCGGGGAACCAGTAAATGCCACCTCTGAGTGGAGATTTTACAATATCCTTCGCCCTGCCACACCCACCAAGCCACTCCCACAGAACCAGTAGTAAAAATTTTTGAATCCCACCACTGATTTTGTTATTCTATGTTTTTTTTTTCCACAGTCCTAGCTCTGCAATGTGATGGTTACACTACTCTTCTCCAATAAATCTCTTTGTGGAATTTATTTACTACTGAAGATATACAAGGAAAAGTAGACTTTTCCTTTCTCTGTTCTCTCTGAGTTTCATGAAAACATATATACTATATTTACAGTGTGCTTTTTTGTATTTATTTGTATAGTGAATGAGGGGAGGAAGGGAGGAGGAGGAAGGTAGAAAGGGGGCAATATTGTTCAGATGGTCTTTGTGAGATGTTGGTTCAAAAAAACTCAACTCTAGGAAAAGAGAGTTCACATGCTCTTAACCTGGGATAAAAGGAAATTGAGTGACATGTTACATCGGGCATGAGAGGTATTAGTTTTCTCCTCCATGCCTCAGAGGTGGTCAAATTTTCAGCTAGCTTTCAGAAGAACATCAGCTTTGTCCTTCTTTCTTGGGCAGCTATTACTTGCACGATGGTAAGCTTGATGGTACGCTGCATACACTGATTAAGAGGATATGGCAAATGTCCATTCACAAGAGAGCAGTTTTTCTCCCTGGATAGAAGGAGTTGAAAGGACAAGGGGAGACAAAAGACAAAACCCACTGCAGTTGATTATTCAACTTCCTACCCATGCATGGTTTGTTTATTTCATATTTATTTGAGGTTTTTTGGATGAGTAGAAGCATAGCTGATATCTAAAATGCAAAACATAGCTGCTGCTGCACAGTACCATTGATACGAATTGGATAGTTTTCTGCTATTAATAATCTTTTAGAGAATTTTAACAATTCCAATCAGACAATTCTTATTGGCTTGCCTTCACTCTGGGCAACAGAAATTTGAAAGCTTGTTTATTGTGAAATTAACAGGAGAACCACTGCAGAGGAGGCAGAAAGGACTACAAGTGGTCCTTCACTTACAGCAGTTCATTTAGTGACCATTACAAAGTTACAACAGTGCTGAAAAATGTGACTTAATTACCATTTTTCACGGTTACAACCTTTGCAACATCTCCATGATGATGTGATCAAAATTCAGATGCTTGGTAGCTGGTTTATATTTATGATGCAGAAGGAAGGAAGGAGTGAGGGAGGCAGGGAAGTATATATTTTAAAAAATCATTAGAACGGTTCCCTCAGCTAAAATTAATTGCCACCATCAAAGAAATGGAGCAGTTCTACATTGATTACCCATCCTTATTGAAAGTTGAGATGTTTTACTTAGCAGGAAAGGGAACTGTTAACTGTTATGATAGAAAGATGATTGTCCTTTTGTCTTCTGCATCAGGTGTAAAAGTGCTATTTAAACTATGCAATATAAATAAAATGTGTAAAAAAATCCAATGAGCAACCTTGATTCATGGAACTATTTGCACTTTTAATGTAAAAAATACCCTTCTGTTGGGTTGTTGGATTTTTACCACAATATCAGCAAAAAAATCCACCTCTAGGGGAAAAGCCTGAAATAAATATCCACAATCTCAGATACCTTCACAATTTCTGATATGACAACCAGAGCAATGTCTTGAGAATTCCTCAAATGGCAGCTACATTGCTGGTGGGAAATCAGTTTGGAATGTTGAAATAAACAATCACTGTGAAGCGTGGTGAGAAAAAATGAAAGAAAATTGACAAAAGGGGAAATGAAAATATAAAATGGCTCGGGTGGGGGGAGGTGGGAAGCAGAAGGGAAACTTTCCAAAGCTCAAATCAAGGAAACATTTATCGGGAGGTCTAATTTTCAAAGAAAAATGGAACACTATCAATGTAGAATAGAATAGAATAGAGTAGAGTAGAGTAGAGTAGAGTAGAGTAGAGTAGAGTAGAGTAGAGTAGAGTAGAGTAGAAAAGAATAAATACCTTTATTGTCATTCATTCAAAATACAATGAAATTTGAAAGCAACTCCAGCACAGTGCCCCAAACACCACATCACAATCACACTACACATGATTTAAAAAGTAAAATAATTAAAGTAATAATAAAATAATAATAATTAAAAACCTAGTCTAAAACTATTTAAAACATATATTAAGTTAGATAGTTTAAAAATGCCACTTTATACATACCTGTAGAACTAAATCACAAATGTACTGTTTGATTCAAGACAATTATTGCCTTGGAAAAGAAACTGTTTCTCAGTCTATTAGTCCTGATTTTAAGACACCTATAACGTCTCCCTGATGGTAACACTTTGAAATATGAATGTCCAGGATGAGAACAGTCTGTGGAGATTTTTAGTGCTCTAGAGAGGAGTCTGGTCTTCGCAATCTCTTCCAGAGAAGAAAGAGAGCAACCAATGATTTTTTTGTGCTGTGTTTATTACGCTCTGGAGCATCTTCTGATCCATTACAGAGCATCCAGCATACCACACCGTTACACAGTATGCCAAAATGCTCTTGATGGTAGAATAGTAAAAAGTATCCAGAGATGGTACATGTAGATGATGGAAAATGCATGGAAGATTAATAATAAATAGAATAGAGATCTACAACAAACCAAGGGTGCTTTGTTTTTGAGATGGTTATTGAAGTGATAGAGCAGTTTACATTTCACACAAAAATAACACTTGCAGAATGCCCATGGAGCAAATGTAACCCACTAAGAGTGTCAGGTGCAAGAAATCAAAAACCAAAATAGACTTCAAAAGAACAGCAAAGATGGAAACTAATCAAGGGAAAACCAACCTAGAACTAAGGAGAAATTTCCTGACAATGAGAACAATTAATCAGTGGAATAAATTACCTATAGAAGTTGTGGGTGCTCCAACACTGGAAGTTTTTAAGAAGAGACTGGACAGTCACTTGTCTAAAATGGTATAGGGTTTCCTGCTTGAGTAGTGGGTTGGACTAGAAGGCCTCCAAGATCCCTTCCAACTAAGTTATTCTGTAGTTCAGAGTTTTGTGTATATGTATATGGATTGGAAGACCTCTTAGGTCTCTTCCAACTAATTCTGTTATTCCTTCTATGATCATGTATCCATCCCATCAAGCCCAAAGAAAGTCCAGAATGGTAAAGGATCTCCTACCATGGCCAGGAGGTCTCCAAGGTCCCATTTTTCTATGTTTTAAGCTTATTTCATGCTACATACACACAAGACTTTGAACTACTAAGAGTCAAGGAGACTTGGCACCATATATGAGTTAATGGATCAGAGTGGGGACATGATAACAGTATTCCAGTATTTGAGAGGTTGCCACAAAGAGGAGGGAGGATCAACTTATTTTCCAAACCATCAGAGGAAGGGACAAGAAACAATGGATGGAAACTAACCAAAGAGAGAAACAACCTGGAATTAAGAAGAAACCTCCTAACAGTGAGGACAGTTCCCCAGAGGAACAGCTTGCCTTCAAAAGTTGTAGGTGCTTCATCACTGGAGGATTTTAAGAAGAGACTGGACAGCTATTTCTCTGGATTGGTATAGGGAGGTTGGACTAGAAGATCTCCAAGGTCCCTTCCAGCTCTATTTTGATTGATTGATTGATATCAAGGGGGGTGGAGTTAGGTCTCTTACAGAGGCATAGAGATTCCAAACTGATGATGCATTTGACCCCAGCCTCAGTCTCAGCCTGGTCTTCTACTTCAAGAATTCCATGTCCAATTCTATTTCAAGATTTTAATGACACCTAGGTGATTTAATTTGGACTTCCAAATTGGTGCAACGAAACCTGTTTCTGGGAATGTCAGAACTATCCAAAAATAGTCCCAACCCATTCAGAGGCATTGTCAGAAGTCAACCTCCTACTTCCAAAAAATCAATCTTGTCACCGAAATCTATAAATCAAATACTAAGTAACAAAACAGCTCCACATTTTGGGTATTTTTAGGCAACTAAACTCTTACAATCATCAATGGTTTCAAATCACTTTTAATTTGTTATTACAACAAACATGTACTTTATTTCCCGTTTCTTTTCAATCAACTACCTTTGATAACATAATTGGTACTTTCCCTATTTTTCTCAGACTTTATCTCTCATTCTTTTTGTTTAACTTAAGCTAGCATTTTCTACCAAACCTGAAGTCTCAGTTTTCTCTACCAACTCTTGTTAGGAAGCATCTAATGACTTTATCTCAAATAACTATGTCTCCTCGCATCTGTCTGAACTAAATGCATAATTTAAAGAGCTCTTAATCTGTAATGTCATTCCCATTTGGTGAGAGGCAGCCTTCACTTTATGATGTTAACTTTTCCAGCAAAGGGCAACAACTTTTCCTTTCTTTTCTTTTTTCCCCTTTTTTTCTTTTCCTCCCCAAGGATGCACGGCAAGGCAATTTCTCATGTAAACCATTTATTCAAGACATTCTGACATCTTAGCATAACAACTGGGTGACAATGGATAACCTTCATCCCTCTGCTCTGTATGGGAGGAAAACACTCTGATGAAGCGAAATTGGGCCACACAAAAGATTATTGGGAGAAGGAAAGAAGGAAGGAAATTAAACCAAGGTTGTCATTTTTTTCCTCTTCCTCTCCTGACACTTTAAAATTTATATTATTCACAGTCCATTCAATTAAAAGAACATTAGTAAAAAGTTCTTCAGTAGACAGGCTTAAAATCCTAGGAAGGGTGGTGCCACATGAGAAATTATTTGAGGCTCCCTAATTTTCTTTTGCCATTTGTAAAATTTCCTAAACTTGTTGCCTTTGCAAATTTATCATTTTTTACTCGTTTGGGTATGAGTATTTGTTTGGTGGCAGTGGATAACTTGAATTGACTTTAGGTTGATGATTCATGGAAAATTCAAAGTTAACTTTTCTATGGGGGAAAAAAAAATCTCAGGCATGAGTCTCTATCAAAATGCCCAGATGGTCCTAAATTGTAATTTTAGTGTGGACAAAGAGGGAAATGTATTAAAAACAGAAGATGCAATAACAAATGCACTTAACTTGATTTACATAGAATTAAATGTGTGCTTGTGGATGAGTAAGCATAATATGTATACAGATATTCCTTGACATACGACCACAACTGAGCCCAACATTTCTGTTGCTAAATGAGACATTTGTAAAGTGAGTTTTGCCCCATTTTGCAACTTTCCTTTCCTCGATTGGTAAGTGAATCACCGCAAGTTGTTAAGTTAGCAACATGATTGTGAAGTGAATCTGGCTTCCCCGTTGAGTTTGTCAGAAGGTCTCAGAAAGTGATCCCCGGGACACTGCATCCATCATAAATGTGAATCAGTTGCCAAGCATCAAAATTTTAATCACATGACCATGGAGATGCTATAATGGTTGTAAATGTGAAAAAAGGTCATGTCACTTTTTTCAGTTCTGTTGTAACTTCAAACGGTTACTAAATGAACTGTTTTAAGTCAAAGACTTAAACATGGAAGACAGTGAGTTCTAGTCCCACCTTAGACATGAAAGTCGGCTGGGTGACTTTAGGCTAATCACCAGGAGGTGGTGAGTTCTAGTCCTGTTTTAGACATGAAAGTTGGCTAGGTGACTTTGGGCCAATCATGGGGAGACAATGAGTTCTAGTCCCACCTTAACAGTGAAAGCCAGCTGGATGACTTTGGGCCAGTCCCTCTCTCTCAGCCCAATCTACCTCACAGGGTTGTTGTGGGGAAAATGGGAGGCAGGAGATGCACTGGATACATTCACTGCCTTGAGTTAGTTGTAAAAATAATAAAGGTGTGATACACATAAATAAAATACTTGAATATTTATATCTTGGCCTTTTTAAATCTTCCACTCCACCCCAATTTGCCGCCTTAAAACAAAATCAAGAACAATCCACAGTCCAGTAAAGTTGTACATCCTTTCTTTAGAAGATAAAGACAGAAAAGGCAATTTTTTAAAGAATCTGTCCAATTACTACCAGCATGATGGTTTAATAAGAGCCAAGATGGAAGAGGTACACTGTGGGATCACAGTCACAGTGGGCTCCAGAGTATCTGGTTACTGTAGGCTGTATAAAAAATAATTGTTACTGTTATTATTTCAGCAGGAAAAACAAGAACGGTTTTACTAGCCACAGCATGAAACCAACACAGCCCAATATTATATATCTTGGAAAAAAATGCTCTATTACTATTGTGGGAGATGATTCTTTAAAAAAAAAAAAAAAAGATGTAGCTCTCAGTTTTCCTTTCCCTGATTTTTTATTTTTTTATTTTTACTATTTATCCATCATTTATACAGAGCTTTGAGATTTTGGGAAGTTATTATCGTAACATTTCAGGGGAAGGAGATTCTAACAAGATTCTCACAATCCAGGCCCACAAAATTTGAGAGATCATTGAACTGAAACCTCATTGTTGTGCTTTGCACAAGGAGTTGAACATGTCTGCTGGGTGATGTAAGGGTGTAAAAAGATTTGGGAACTTTTCTTCAGTACCATAATTTTTTTTTAAGTAACTGAGTTTTTGAAATGAGTGAAGCATTGTTAGATCTTGATCTTCTTGATGGTTGAATTTCATCATTTTGTTTCCATTTTTACTCAATTTAAAAAGAACCACCCCAGGACTTTCTTCTCCTGCCCTATCTGAAGATATCTACATTTTTGCTAAGAAAGGAGCTAAGCTACAATGTTCATCCCTCATTTTCTTATATAGAAAAACACCACACTTTTCCTCTTAGATGTTGGGAGTTGGCAAGATGCAATCTTTGGAGTAGAGATTATTCTAAATGGACTTTCTATACTCCATTTAGATGTTTCAATTCAAAGGCCCATGCAGCCCAATCTCATACATTGACCTGTCTCACTTTTAGATAACCCCTGAAACCTTCTGCAGACTATCTTGCAAAAAACTGTCACGGTTCTCGACGTTCATCATAAAACAATTCTCCATGAAATCACCTTTCTTAAAATTCATCACAAAAAGTTCCTTGTTGAATGGACAAATATATCACAATGGGCAATGTGTGTTTCCACTGCAACCTCAATTACCTCGTGCAGGGAGAGGGTGAGTGCTTATGCGGATGCCTGTTTTTAATCTAAGGACACATTCAAATGACAAATCAAAATCCCTGATAGAATTGAAGGATCTGTAAGTTGCAAGGCTAAACCTCAGAGCTCCTTTTATGCAAAAGCACAGATCAGCTTTAAACTGGAGGTCACGTTGGGGTCACAGTTTTAAGTGGTTTTCAGGCTTGAAATTGCCATAAACGAAGACAATAGGAAGTCCATAGTGAAGCTGAGGAATAATATTTAGATAATTGTGAGATCCTTCATCCGGGATTCAGAAGAAGTTCAACTCGATTGAACTTGGGCTCAGCAGGAAGTCAGACTTGTGTTTGAAGAGGCCTCCTTGCCTTCAGAATCTTCCCCGGGAATGAGAGACAAGCAAAGCATAAAGCATCTTCTCGACCTTGGTTCTGGAGGAAAAATCTACAGAGGAAACCAAACAATAAATAACCCAAATTATATTTATAACGGCTGTGGCAACCCACATACACTATTGGCCCAGAGAAGGAGAGGAGGATGTTTTCACAGTCATAAAAACTTGAGACCATTTAATTCCATCCTTTGCCAAAACACACTTAGTGGATGTCTCTTTTGAGCGCATGTGCATTTAATTCGGTTGCTGTAATAAACATATATATATATATATATACCCTCCCCCACAAAAGGACAGAGCCATGGCTGTATAAAAGGACATAAAATGACACATCTTCCATCTTCCAGCAAATAAAAAAGCTATCAGCTCATAACAAGGCGGTGATAAAAGGTGCTGAGGCCAGTAAGATTAAGACTTTGTAATAAGGTTCGGGCGCCAAAACTGACAGCCATTTTCTTTTATATTTATCATGTCTTCACATAGGGGTGAGAAGCCATGGCTCTCTCCCATTGCCAGCCAGAATTTATGGCAGCACCATTATTAGGAGATTGAGCCAAAATGGGACCGAGGTCCATTTTTACCCCCCTCCCTTCCTTCCTTCCTTTCTTTCTGTGGGGCACCACAATAGCCTCTTCCATTATGAAGCTGACAGCTTTGTCAGTGCTTAGCACGGAGTCTTGTCGAGTACTTTAATATCATTAGCACTATTTTCTTAATGTGTCTGCTGTTTCCAACAGCCTGAAAAATACCGTAGATCATCCGAAAGGGGAGAAAAAGACGTTATCTCACCCCACAACCCTGCTTTGAAGTTTGCTAGTCAAGTGACTCTTCAAAGCAGAGAGGAATTGGTCTTCCATTATTTTGTTGCCATATCTGGGGAGGAGGAGGGAGGATTTTAATCAAAATAATGGGCCCATTCCTCTTTATTGATTAACAAGTAAATATGTATAAATATGTAGTTAGGCTGGGCAACCATTTTAGAGGGGGATATTGGAAACAATATCATTAATAGCTCCATGGGCAACATTAATGGATGTTTGTCTTGGTGCTGCACAACTGTGTTTACCTCCTTCCTAGTATTTTTTTTTTCCTGATATTGCTAAGGTGTGTGCATGTTACATACATGGGGTCAAAGGTCACAGAGAAGGAGCTTCATTCTCATTTGCTGCATGCCCTGTCCATTCAACCTTATCACCTCAAAGGTTTGTAAATGTACAGTTCGGGAACCAAATGCCACTGTGGTAACAGTCGATTATAATAACCATGGTATTAGATGATTGCATACATTTCTGAACATTGCTGGAGGACCCATTAGGATGTATTTAATTCTAGGAAGGGAGACCTACTCCATCCATAACTCTCTGCTTTTAGTACATTTGCTCCTGTTCTATGTTTAGTATTGGTAATATTGGTTTATAATTGTTGTGGAGGGAGGGAGGGAAGGAGAAAATAGAAGCAGAAAAAGGGAGAAGTAATTATGGTGTTTGATTGGGGAATTTCCACTGAGGGTGCATGGAGAGTGGTTCATGGCAGGGAAGGAATAAAATTTGTCAAGATGGGAGCCAGAATGATGCAATCAACCCACTGCTACTCACACGTAAAAAATGGAATGGACTTTGATCATGGCCATCCTGACTCATGGACATTCTGAATCCCTGATATATTTTGGAAGACTGACACTGGAAAATCGCCTCTATGCAATATACAATTAGTAATATATGCAATATGCAGATATCAGCTATATTAAGAATTAAGGAAGGATAGACAATGTATTTATATGTAACACTTTACTATGAATATATGCAACGCGAAACAATTCATTAATTAAAGCAGGGACATTGATACTTTTGTGTCTATATTTTTTTTTCATCAGGTTGTAGTTATCGCTTATCCCCCTACATTTGCTAAGTGATGCTTTGAGCTTTGTGTCGTGCAGAGGATTGCAAAAAAAGTGTTGTTTAACCCAACCACAAATATGAATCAATTGACAACTTGGGGGGTGCTGGTGGATACATCCATCCTCCCCATGACTGTTTATGAACCTAATATGAGCTCTCTAACGTCTTCCACATTGTTGGACAACACCATTCCTCATTCCAAAATATGCATATGGAAGAAATTGTATCTGAAGCCATCCAGAAAGCAGCAGGCTGGAACAGGATCAGCCTACATGTCCTGGTTATCTTTTTTATCCCCTGAGAAAGGGAGCATCTATAGGGTGAGAGTGCAAGAATCCAGATGCTAGACATGCCTATGCAAATTAAAGCCCACTCCTTGTCAGGCGCAAAGAATCAGGATCATTTGTGAGGTTGAAGCATGGAAGATTTTTTTTTCAAGCCTAGACACAAGAATCTGATCAACTAAAGTTCATCCCAAAATTGGCATCAGCTAATGGTCAACGAAATTCAGGAGGGGTTGGACTTGGAATGCTTGTGGGAATGCCACAACTCCAAACTAATGATGTGTTAAACTCCACTCTCCCAGCACTGCCGACTGTTCTATGCTGATTAGTTTTATATGCAATCCACATAAAAAGAGGTGGAGCTTTGATTATGTGGGTCAGAGCCACTCTCTTGACTTTCTAAATTTCCCCCATGGAGACCTCTGCCGTACAATTCTGCTTTCTTTCTTATGAAACAAGGTTTTTTTAGTTGGATTTTACTCATCAAAGCTTGGAAGGAAAGGGATCTCATTGGCTTGGATGCCATGCAACATGTCTGCCACAAGAGCCCTGGTTAATTTCATGACATCCCCAAAGGATTTAATTAAATAACCCTTCTATAAAGGGGTGAACTCACCCTTGGCTTCCTTCCCAAAGAAAGAGCATAAGGCATGTACTGTTTTTTTAAAAGTTCCTTTTCATGTGCCATACTGACGTTCACAAGGTTATTGCTTTCATAATCACTCTCACTGCATTCTTGCCTGGAAAAATAATCTCTTATATCCATCACACTTTTTACCTTCATGCTGGAAACAAACAAGTGCCAACAGAAGATATTCATATTTGGAATCGACCCTGGTCTGTGTTTGCATTACACAGGAGATTTAATGGACATTCTGATCCTTATGTTTGGACTATCACAGCCCAGTGTTTGGTTCAGATGGATATCTGCTGATGCCTTGACTTACGTTAGGCAAAGATTTATTTATTTATCCTTTTGTTCCCAATGGGTCTCATATGCTCTTGAGCAAGAGAAGGAGCCCTTAAGGTGGGCTTCAAGACAAGTTAGGTTATTATGGGATTCCCCCCCCCCCATTCCTTTTTGCTCTCATCCAGAGTTAAGGATGCTTAAGGTATTTCTTTTTTAAAAAGTGTTTGAATGCCGCTTATATAGTTATTGTTTGTTTTTGATGTTAACAATTTGAGACGTTTTCTTATTCTTGATATGTCTTCTTAACAGCGTAACAGAATTGGAAGGGACCTTGGAGGTCTTCTAGTCCAACCCCCTGCTCAAGCAGAAGACCTTATACCATTCCAGAAAAATGGCTGTTCAATGTCTTCTTAAAAACCTCCAATGATGGAGTTGTTCCAGGATGGAGTGTAGTTGTTTTTCATTTCCCAGATTGATTCGAAGATTGGATGTCCTTTCTATCTACGAGGGTTGTGCAGTTCTTCAGAGGGATGTGTCTTTGTGTGTCTTTGTTTTGATGAAGGCTTGAGAAAAAGGGCTCTCCCAAGACTGTGTTGTGAAATAGGAATAATATCTTCTAAGTTCAATGTAAAGATGCCACTTTGCCTATTCCAAGTGCCTTTGATGGCCCTTATAATAGCCAGAAGAGGAACATATCCATGCACAGCATTTTCTTCCAATAATTCTCGTCAATTGCTGGAAATGTCAGAAGGGCACGATCCTTCTGATTTATCTAAATGCTGGTTAAGCCTGCCAGACAAAGGTCTATTTATTTCTTAAAATAATATTCCACCAACTTTACCCCTGTTATGTTTCATCAGGCATTTCACTATCTTGCTGGTATGACAAATGACTTTTTACAATATCTTTATTTTGCTCAATTAAGCTGTAATTCTTATTGTGGATGAAGTTGCCATACCCAAGTGCAAGAAAAGATACATATTTTTAAAAAGGTGTTGAAACTATGGAAAGAGCACAAAGAAGAGTAACAAAAATAGGCTAAAACATATGAAGAATGGTTGCAGGGGGACATGAGAACAGTTTTCCAATATTTGAGGGGCTACCACAAAGAAGTAGTGATCAACCTATTTTCCAAAGCACGTGAAGGCAGGACAAGAACCAATGGATGGAAACTGATCGAGGAGAGATTCAACTTGGAAAAAAGGAGAAATTTTCTGACAGTGGGAACAATTAATCAATGGAACGGTTTGCCTTCAGAAGTTGTAAGTGCTTCATCACTGGAGGTTTTTAAAAAAGGACTGGACAGCCGCTTGACTGGTGTAGTATAGGGTCTTCTGCTTGAGCAGAAGATCTCCAAGGTCCCTTCCAACCCTGTTATTCTGCTATTTAAAAAACAGGGCACAAATAGAAGCTTCATCTTGCAAATGGAAAAGACTACCTCTTTTTTGCCATTAAACCCAAATTGGAAAAGCTTACAGGCTGTTTGGCAGTTCCAAAACATCCAGAATACCTCTTATGAGAAACTTGGAGGCC
Organism: Laticauda colubrina; assembly: GCA_015471245.1. NCBI lineage: Eukaryota > Metazoa > Chordata > Lepidosauria > Squamata > Elapidae > Laticauda > Laticauda colubrina. The sequence continues at coordinate 5,633,748 of BLBF01000077.1, read as the reverse complement.
CTGCAATTAACGAAGAAGAAGCCAACTATTATTTGATTACTCAGGTTTTTGGCTGTCATGCAACTCTACCAGGGAAAAGCATTATACCTTCTATAATACAAGGACCGGATGCTGCTGTTGTATTGACTTCTCTGTCATGTTTGTTTCAGCAACTCAGTCACAACCAACTCGCCAAATTTTCCTCACTGTCCTACATGTCCAGGCAGCCTTATGAAAATGAAGCTGCCTTGTTTTCTACTTCATAAATCACTGTCAAGCCAAAGAGAGATGAGAGAAATGAGTACAGATTTCTGAGATTATGACTCCTGGAAATGACACCATTAACTCTACAGAGAGAACCACTTGATTTTCATAAGCCCTGTTGACTTAGCAGAACTGAGACCTCAGCTGAGAGAGACAGTAATTGGAAATCAACATGCAAATCTTTTCACCTTTCCATTCCTCCCCAAATCTCTTCCTCTTTTAACTTTCTTTTTCATTCGAGATATTTGTACACTCATGAAAATCCCCAAAGTAGTAAAGCCACTGTGACTGCCATAATGGAGCTTCTTCTGCTTAGGATTTTCATGATTTGTTATATATTATTTCTGTGTTGCTTTTCCTCTCCAAGGAAGGATTCTCCTCTTTAATCGCTGAGTGCCTTATCAATTAAATCCAAGTCATCAGATTTGGAAACAGAAGTACATTATGTATTTAAGTGTTATAAAGTTGTTATACTTTAGAATTGTTCTTTGGTTGTAGCATTCGTTGCATTTACCTAATATTAGTTTTGGACCATAATAAAGAGAATTAATTTTTCTTGAGGAAGGACTGAAATTGCAGAGTAAGGTGAGGTCCAATTACTCTGCTATAGAGGAATTAATGAAGATTGGATCAGGCATGGTTTGCCTCTGAAAGTTGTGGGTAGCCTCTCATTGGAGGTTTCCAAGAAGGGATAGGACAGCTATTTGTCTGGGATGCAGTAGGACCTCCTGCCTTTGGAAGACTGCAAGATTCCTTCCAGCCCTATGATTCTAAGTCTAAGATCTTCAGAATCATATCACAAAAGTTTGGACCTCTAAATACAGTTGTCTATCTTCTTTTCATAGGAAACTAACTATAGTTAGTTTCTTTATAGTTCTTTATAGTTAAGCCATTAACTATCTTCTTTATAGTTAAGCCATTGACAAAGCAAACCCAGCTCTACCAAAAGTGTTGCTCTCTACTTTCTCCAACAACAAAGTAAACTCCCAAATAATACAAATAAAAGTTTGAAATTATTTTTCAAGAATCCTGAGGACAAGGGGAAAAAAGAGAAGCTTCTAATGCAGGGAAAGTAAAATAAAAAAAATAAAAAAAATAAAAAGAAGTCAGATCTCAACGTAGCATTGAAGATTTTGTTTGGCATTTGTGCTGTTGAAACTTAGAATTTCAAAACTGGGTTTCTCTCTTTCTCAGATATTATCTCCCAGATGTCCCAAAAGTGCTTTTTCAAAAGGCAACTGGATTTTCTTTGTTTTGCTTGAAGACATTATGCTTCTCATCCAAGAAGCTTTTTCGGGTCAGAACATCTTGGAGGAGAAGCAAAATGTCTTCAAGCAAATCAAAGAAAACCCAGTTGCCTTTTGAAAAAGCACCTTTGGGACAACCATGACCTGGATGACCGAGAATCTCCATAGAGTTTTTTTTCACAGATACATTTTGGGATTCAGCAAGGATGACAAGACTAAAGAATATAGGCAAAACTGCAAGGCTTCTTCAACTAGATCAATCGGAGGACTGTTAATCTAACATCTGCAATTATGAAAGAGTGGTAGTCCAATTCATCTAGAGGACATTAAGCAAAGGGAGAATACTTTTGAACAAAACATTATGTTCCCAAGTTCAACAATTTCAGGCCTGACATGATTTTAGAGGTTCTTTTGAAAATTTTATACATCTTCAAATTAAATCATAGCTTCCATTAAAATTGGCAGCTCTAATTGGTCAATCAGTTTGATGGGAAAAGAGCAATTTTTATCTTTATTCCAGTTGTGAAATCAGGTGGATTGTAGGCAACAATTCCAATGATAAATTTGAGTCAAATTTGAGTTGGAGGATTTGAATAAAAAAAAATTCATAGACTCAAGTCAAAGCAAGGCTGCCATACAGATGATACTATTTACCCAAGACTAAATATTTCACTGGACTTACTTCTGAAGAGAAATTAATAAGATTACAATACATGGTGTGTTTAACAGATGCTATGGATGACCCATGCTTTGTTGTTTGAATTTTATGCACTGCGTTGGTCATCTTCCAGAAGATGGTAGAAAATTGTTTATAGATAAGGACATTAACATGCCATGAACATTATTTATTTTCAGTTCTAACAGCATGTGTCTATGAAGAAAAAACAAATACAAATAAGCAGTCTTTGCTTATCATATATAATTTCCTAAACATTTTTAACATACTTTCCCCCTATTATGCACATATTTTTAAACAATTGTCTCTGCTATTCATTGGGGATATTAAACTCTCCTCATTTGTTACACCCATTTTTCCAGCACAACTCTTCTTCCAGTTGTAGAATTTTCAGAGGATGTCCTCAAATATTTGTACGTTAAGGTGCAAAACTTGAAATCCAAAGATTATATTGAGACGCTACAATTTCTGTGACATTTGAGCTTGTTTAACTGACTCTTCTGGGGAGAAATAATTTGGAAAAGTCCCTCTGCGTGACTCGTTTAGCTGAATAGCAATGCAAAGTTTTATTTACATCAGGAAAGTCACACACTATGTTTTTGCCAATCAAAGTACAGGGAAGAAAAATATCAAATTGGATTCCTCCAAGGCTAGTGAGCACTCAGAGCTTCTTATCTCTCTACTCCCTAGAGGAACAAAGTTACAAGTGTTTCTATTTCCTTTAACCCCCCTGCATTTGAGTTGTTAAAAGTTGTGATTAACCCCGGAGGGATCAGAATCTCCCTAGTTAATCAATCCTTTAAGTTTGGCATCTTCTGACATTTCTTCCTTAAGTTCAATTTAACATTTCAATTTAAGTTCAGAGAAAGGCAACTAAGATGATCAAAGGCATGGAAACTGAAACATATGAATAACAGCTGTGGGGTTTGGGTATGGCCAGCCTAGAGAACTAGGAAGACATGATAGCACGATTCCAGGATTTGAGAGGCTGCCTCAAGGAAGAGGGGGCCAACTTATATTCCAAAGCACCTGAAGGCAAGAGCAGAAGCAATGAATGGAAACTAATCAAGGAGAGAAGCAACCTAGAACTAAGGAGAAACTTCCCAACAGTGAGAACAGTTAATCAGTGGAACAGCTTTGCCTCCAGAAATTGTAGATGTTCCATCCCTGGAGGCTTTTAAGAAGAGACTGGACAGGTACCTATTTGAAATGGTATAGGATCTCCTGCTTGAGCGGGGGTTGGACTAGAAGACCCCCAAGGTCCCTTCCACCTCCATTCTTGATTGAACATAGTTTAGATACAAGAATCTCCATTTGGTGCTTCTGAACTTGGTTCTGGGAATCTGCACAAGGAATCTGTTCTTCCCTGCAAATGTCCCCTACCTTTCTCATTACACTGGACACTCTTCCTCCTTTTCCTTCTCTCCAAACAGTTTAACAATGCGAACAATAGATGTTAACCTTTGTCACTTTCCTTTTTGGTGGTTGTTATTTTATTATTCGTCTCTGCTTCCACTACCAACTCAGCGCAGAGGGCTTTGAGCTAATTATGTTCCGTGTGCCGCAGCCAAGACTCCGTTGCTTCATGCTGACATTCAGATACATCTGGGCCTGCTAACAATTACAAATGCTCTCAGCAAACATTAAAGAAAAAAGGAAAAGAGCTTACATTTTCAATGTGAAACAGCATGCTTTATGGCTCACACAATGGTCAGATAAATACAATGGACGCAAATCTCTTTGAGGGTCCCCCCCCCTTGGAAACATTTGGCAAAGTTCCCTTTAGATCAGGAGACCATCAAACGGAGAGAGAACCCAGATACTTGTTTGCTTATTTGTTGGTTTAGTAAAGAATTGTCAGATTTAGCCACGATATCTTAGCCAAGGCCTAAATAAAGAAATAAATCTTGACTTCATCCTCTTGGTGGTCCGGTTAGGATAACAACTTTCTGCAAATAACAGAATAACAGAGTTGGAAGGGACCTTGGAGGTCTTCTAGTCCAACCCCCTGCTCAGGCAGGAAAACCTATACCATTTCAGACAAATGCTTGACCAATCTCTTCTTAAAAACCTCCAGTGTTGGAGCATTTATAACTTCTGGAGGAAAGTATTTCCACTGGTTAATTGTTCTCACTGCAAGGAAATTCCTCCTTATTTTGAGTATGGATCTCAGAATATAAAATACAGTATAACAGAGTTGGAAGAAATCTTGGAGGTCTTCTAGTCTAAGTCCCTGCCCAGGCAGGAAACATTATATAATCTCAGACAAATAGTTGTTGAATCTCTCCTTGAAAACCTCCAGCGTTGGAGCATCCATGACTTCTGAAGGCAACTCATTCCACTGATTAATTGTTCTCACTGTCAGTAAATTTCTCCTAGGTTGCTTCTTGTCTTGATTAGTTTCTACCCTTTGATTCTTGTCCTGCCTTGAAGAATAGCTTGACTCCCTCTTCTCTGTGGCAGCCCCTGAGATATTGGAAGACTGCTATCATGTAACCGCTAACAGAATAACAGAGTTGGAAGGTACCTCAGATGTCTTCTGGTTCAACCCCCTGTTTAAGCAGGAGAATCTTTACCATTTCAGACAAGTGGCTGTCCAATCTCTTCTTCAAAGCCCCAATGAGAAAGAAAGAAAGAAAGAAAGAAAGAAAGAAAGAAAGAAAGAAAGAAAGAAAGAAAGAAAGAAAGAAAGAGAGAAGGGAGGGAGGGAGGAAGGATCCCAAACTCCAAACCTAGCAATGATTCTATTTCTTGACAAACAGAAACGTCAGTGTTTTTCTCTGTCTGCATAATACTGTACCTTTAATCAGTCTCATTGGCATTTATGAAAAAGTTTTTTTCTGAAGATTTCAGTTTCCTGGTTATTTTAATCTTGACCATATACTTGGCCTGATCTTCTGTGAATAAGGCTGCCAAAAGCATTAGACTAACCCAGGACAAATATCTAGATGCTTACCACATAAGTCATAGCTGAGAAAGGAGTCATTTTGTGAGCTCAAAGAAATCTTATAAAGAGACTGGTTTGTTGTAAAATTATGTTGACCTTCATACAAAAGCAGCCCTTTGAATAATCCAATATCTGAGCTTGTGTGTTTAATATAAGGTTTTTTTTTAATAATATCCAATATCTGAAGACATTAGAAACAGGAGGGTTAGTAGTTCAAAAACTGCAACTGTATGGTTGAAAAACCTAGATTTTAATATAGATTTTTTTTCAAAGATCTTGGTTTTAAGAACTTAATAGTGCAACTTTATATTTAAGACCTGATGAAATGTCTCCAGATCTTATGCTTTAGTAGCCTTCTAGTCAAATCCTGCACTTTTCATTCAATTTGCAAGAAAAGAGACCCAGAGAAAGGGAAGAATTGCAAGAAAATTTAGCACACAGGGCTCTTTCTTAGATCCCTATGAAAAGCAACAGGTAGATAAATCTCTGTAGATTAAGTGTAAGTATACATGTCAGCATGCATGCATGCATGTATGAATGCACATGTATGCACATTTCAAAAGAATTTCAGAATTCTGACATTATACAATGGGAGGATTATGATTCAAGTTTATTGCCAAATAAATAAAAGAAGGAATTAAGCATTTTGACCTCATAGAGTTCTGCAGCAACATTTCCCAGAAAGCAACGAGAAATTAAAGATCCCCCCATTTCTTTCATTAGATTGTTCCAATTGGCCATTTCATAAAAATGAGCACTTACGGACTCTCTCTGTGTTATCATTATCAGCAGACATACATCTTTCCTCCGTAAACAGTTGTTCAGTCATAAAACTGAGTGGCATGGATAAGTTTAAACTGGCAAATTTCCCTGAATTTCATGTTTACATCTCCTGAAGTATATCTTTGTCATATGGCTGCAAGGCTGTTTTGCAATCTCCAGTTTCTTTGGCAGGACAACAGACACTTTTCCTATCGTGTTTGAAAATACGTAACCCACTAGCTGTCATTCTTTTTTGGCTTTCGTTTGAAGTGAAAAAAAAATCCTTATTCCAACTTGTGCATAGAGTTAATCACGGCACAACTGGGTCTCCTATTCTGAAGTATGTTGAAGAAGAGATGTTTTAACGGGAGTCATAGGCTTTCAGGAAACATCTAGAGGTGGTTTGCTTGTTTTTTTCATTTATGCAGAAAGAATTAATTATGTGTGTGTGCTTGCCTGCAGGATGGGATAGAAATTTGTTTGGTTTGCAACTGGAGATGTAAGTTAGTGGATTTGCACTTCCCACCTCAGTATACCACCAAAATCAAGACATCCTTCCATATTCATGCTTCTCAGAATATTTCTGTACAATGTTCTCAGCAGGCCCAAAACTGCATACCAAATAAGGTTTCTCCTATTCCTCCCCCCCCCCCAGATGAATTTTATGAAAGGAAACTACAAATAAGAGTTTCTTGCATAAAATCTGGTGCAAATTGCTTATTTTAGGAGGAAGGTACATAGATATCTACCTGAATTTTGATGCAAAAAAAATTGTAAATAAGTTTCAAACAGATGTAAAAACAAGATGAAATGCATTTTTAAGATTAAAAAATTGGAAACGGAGAGACGGACTGAGTCTCTTGTGCTTTTGCACACGTGCTCACACCTACAAAAAAAAAGAGAGAAGAAAGAAAATGTAAGTCCTTTTCTCTTTCCTTTCCTTTCCTTTCCTTTCCTTTTCTTTTTCTGGAAACCTAGCTTCCTGCATTCTCAGGGGTTATAAAAATGGGAATCATTTTTATTGGCAATCCACTGGAATAGTGCTGAGACAAATGGAAACTTGAAGATAAGGATCCTCAGAGGTGAAAACATACAGCTGTTGGGAATTGCCAGAGATTCTGGCCAATAAAGGAAGTTGAGGTTTTTCCAGGCCTGAAGTGAATTATTAGCCAAGACGGGTGTTGTATATTTATGCAAGGGGGCAACATGGGAGTTTCAACGCCCGCCCGTATATTGCTGAAAGAGCATCATTCAGATCCATGCTAAGACAAAAGGTGGAAATGAAGCTATGTCCTGAGTGAAGAAAAGCTCATGACAGTATAATAACATTTCAAAGGGGGGGGGGGCTGGTGGTGTGCTGGGCTGTGGGTAGGCCTCCGAATGAGGAAATGATCAAGATGCCTTGTCAAGCTTTGTTTTAGAGAGAGAGAGAGAGAGAGAGAGAGAGAGAGGGAGAGAGATGGAAGGGGGAAGGGAAACAAAGTCCAGATAAACACAGACTTTCCCTCACTAAGGAAGGATGGCAATTTATCTTTCCGAGAAATGCATGCACAATTACTCCTAAACTTCATCAGAAGAGTAGTATACTAGAGATCGGTCTGCCAAAAATCTTAAGAAATACACACATCAATGAGTGTATTATAATTTTGATTTCGAGGCACTACCGTATTGATCAGTCCAAGGCAATCTCCACACCTGATTGCATTCACTGGAAAGAGTTTGAAGCCCAAGGAGCATCCAGATTCTGAAAGCAGTTGTGATTTTAGGGAGATGTGTAGTGCCAAACATTTTTTAAAATGTGGTGTCGTTGTGGCTTCATTGAGATTCCCCCTCTCCAACTCTATTATTATTTTCATGGCACTGTATCCCTCTTTCTGCAAATAATGGTCAATGGATAGTAGTAGAAAAGATGAGAAATCACTTTAACAGCATTAAACTATCCTTGATGAATCATTCTTTCAATCCAGAAAAATCCTGCATACATTTGCAAATTACCTACTGCCAAGATAATATGGTATTTTCTTTCATGCAGAAAAAGTCATTGGTGTGTTTTTTTTTCGCCTTTAAGTTCTTTCAAAGAAGAAGAGAATTTTGAGAAATTCTCATAAATGAAGGGTGGTCTGATTGAAGTTATTTGTCGACAGAATGGCCAAAAGAGATGTGCAAAAGTTGTTCTCCAGTACAAAATATTATTTCAGTAATCTCACACCCTTTGGGTCCTTAGACTGAAACATATACTTACACACACACACACACACCAAAGCGGGTGTGTGTGTGGGGGGGGAGGGGGGGAAACCAAGGAAAGATAATCAGCAAGGAAATCCTCTTAGGGACTTTTTTCAGATTAGGAACTGTAGTCAGCTAAGGAGATGCTGAAAGGCAGAAAAACATGTTACAGAAAATGCCGTGGTTAGAAGGGAGTCTATTTCTTGAATCGTTTTTGGTTGCCATGTCCTACAATTTTCACTTCTATCAAATCTGAGGGGAATATGAATTTGCCTACAAAAGAAGGCTGAATCTCAAACCACTGGTTTTCAAATTCAGAGTAACAAGAGTTGGAAGAGACCCTGGAGGTCTTCTAAACCAACCCCCCTGCTCAAGCAGGAGACCCTGTACCATTCCAGACAAGTGACTGTCCAGTCTTTTCTTCAAAGCCTTCAGTGATAGAGCACCCACAACTTCTGTTCCACTGCTTAATTGTTCTCACTGTTAGGAAATTTTCCCTTAGTCCTCGGCTGCTTCTCTCCTTAGTTAGTTTCCATCCATTGCTCCTTGTCTTGCCTCCAGATGCTTTGGCAAATAGATTGACCCCTTCTTCTTTGTGGCAACCCCTCAAATATTGGAATCTTGCTATTCAGTGTTATTCAGTGCAATTCTGGTCTAGACGTTATCTATAAGGTAGCTCTGGCAAGTCCTGGTTTTTAAAGATATAAATTCATATCCTAAACGATGCTCAGAACCTTTTGTTGACTTTCTCATTTGAACATCCACAAACAGTGTTTTTGTGTATGAAACTGCACACATTTCAGGTGGAAAATAGGTTGTCATCATAGCCATTATTGGCTAAATAGTGGCTATCAGTTTCAAAATAAAGGTTGGATTATTTTTGGAATCCTGTGGACAACTTCTGCTTTGAGACACTGTATGATTGTACCTGACTTGATTGATAGCTCTTAAAAACTGTATACAATGCTGTGATAGTCCTCATAATTAAGTCTGGGACTTGCTGACTTAAGCCAAGTTATATACCCAATCTATTTAGCAGTCTGTTCAGGGTTTTGCTATTGTCAATGATTGTTCTTATTAAAATAGCATACACAGTATTTTAGAAAACCTAATTACATATGCATGGATATTAATATGGTCCATTCTCTCTAGTATATTACATATTTAATTCATTTCATCATCTATTAGCTTTGAACAATCTCGAGACTCTGTTTTTAAAGTGAGAGGGAGAATATTTGTTGCTGCTATTTTTTTTCTATGTTTTCTATTTTAGGTCATAGGATCATGCTTTTATAGTGATATTTTGCATGTTATAGTTATGAGATGGATTGAGAAGCATAATCCAAAAAATATTCTACAAAAAATAGTAAATTGTAGAAATAAAACTGAGCATGAATAGGCTTTGCAGTTGGGCTCTCAACTGTACAAGTGATATACACAATACAGTGTAAATACAGTGACAGTAAAATATTCTTCAATATATACTTAGCCAATCATCAGAATGCCTTTATAATAAAGGATATTCAAACAAATAAAATATATTTATAGAATATAAATATAATAGAGTTAAGAGCAAAAACTAATTGAAAAAGAAGTTTATATTTTTGTTTTTAACTAAATATCAAAATAATCCATTTGAAACATTTGTCTGTAACATATATTATATACACAATTTCCCCCTGATAATTGCACAATGTATAAACTACATAAAATTTCCCACTAATATATGAATGACTAGGAATAAAAATATGGGAGCTTTCTACAAAAAGCAATTTTTAAAAATCCATTTTGATGAAATACAGTTCTTGTTGCATGAATGCATGCCAGACAGTACACCTTTTTGAAAATTTGGGATTTGTTTTTGAGTAAACATGGCTTCAGTTGTGTGCATGATGGACATCTGTTTAGAAACAAAAAAAAAATGAACAAAAATCTCTAAGACAAATAAAAACATTAAAGTTTAAAAAACAAAAACTGCAGTTTGCATTCAGGATCAAGCAAACTTCCTTTTTATCGTGCTAATCAGATTCAGTTTTCAATAATAATTTAAAAAGTCAACCACAAGATAATGCATCCCAAATAATTTTAGAATTCTTTAGTTTCTCTCTTCCCAATTCTTAATTTTTGCTCAGCGAGTTTTCTGATGGGCAGAGCTGAAAGTCAAACTACTTTTCTGAATGGATGGATGAATCAGTTCCTTTTTTACTTAACTTATCAACATTATTATCCTTTATACATTTTTTTTTTTAAAAAATGGCAGGTAAGGGAGAAAGGGGGGAAGGGAGGTAAAGTTCTTGTATTAGTCCTTTTAGTTGCAAGGAAATTACAAAATGCTTCCTTGCCGACTAAGCAATTTCTGCAGTCTGCTGGGACATCCATCTTCGTAATGAGTCTTGTTTATAACCCGACACCACATTCCAGTCACCTACCCTGTTTACGTCTTTGGCCCCTTTAATTAAGAGAAGAACCAGTTAAAAGAAAAGTAAGAAGAAATATTAATACGATCTGATTAATTCAGCTAGCAGGAGGTTAGGGGGGACCAAGGTTATTATAACTTATAAAGGCAGCACAAGTAAAGCTACGTTCATTTGTAATTTTATTAGGCGGAGCAAATTAGCGAGTTTGCATGGCAGTGACAAAAGACTCTTCCCTATTCGCGCTTACCCCCTGCTGAAAGGGCCAGGAGCCGAAAGTTAGGCCCAATATTAAGCAAATGAGAACTGATAAATCTCAGACACGCATCTAATGAGGCCCTCCAGATACAGAACTGTGCTAATTTGAAAAGATTAGCTGGACTTTCCCTCCTTTCTCCTTCCCTCCCTTCTAGTTTACCTGAGAAGTCCAGTGAACTCAAAAGCAACAATTCCAAGGAAGAGCAACCAGAGAGAAAAAAAGAGTCAGGGACAAAAAAAGTTTAAGTTTGGGAAAGAGGGGTGTTTTAGGGAAATGAGAAAATGTGACAAAAAGAATAAGCACCACAATTATTAGGTGATTCCCAGGATGGTATTTGCTTCATTGAGAGGAAGAGGAGGAGAAGGACTTTTTCAGATGTAGCATTTTTCTGCTTATTTCCTCGACTTTGCAAAATTAGTGTGCATAAGGTTGAAATGCAACAGCCAGGAAATGAATTCATCTTTCATATTCCATGAACATGTAAACATAGGAGAAAGATGTACTACATATCATGTAAAAGTTTGCAGAGACATGGGTATTTTAAAGAGAATTGTCCAAAGTGTACCAACATCAGGAGAAAATATAGGCGTTAGTGAAAGTTGCTTGCAAAATGATTTCACACACTAATGTGCATATTAAAAGATATGCATGAGCATGCATGCATATTTTCCTGCATGCTTTGTTGGACAAGCCTGCAGACTAGTTCACTGAAATGATTTTAAAGTTGGAAAAATGAGAAACTGAACAATAACAGGCTAACAGAAAGGTAAGATCTGAAAGTCAATTCTTGAATCCATAGTGCAATAATCTATTATTTTATCAGATTTCTCCAATTTTGCACTTTTCATCTATATTGAGTCTACCACTCCCAGAATTATTCAGTCAACAAGGGAGTTATGAGAATTACAAGACCAGGACATCTGGAAGGTACCACTTTGGAGAAAGTTGTGTTAAGCTCTTTTTTATTATTATTATTAAATCTCTCCTATCCACAGTTCATGAGAAGTTCAGATGCTAAGAGAATAACATGCATAGTTTAGCATGAACTATGATCAACAGTTCAACTGGTGGCCTTGCTCTTCATTAATTGTTTATATATTTCAAAGTTAAAATGTTTAATTGATTGTTCAATAAATTATCACTTTACAGATCTGGCTGGTCTCTTGAACAACACTCCAGTCATTGTGCTAACATGGAGATATAAATGATGTCTTCTCAATAGGATAAACACTATTCCCAAAGTATGGTAGGTGTGGCAATTAGGTTATTGATTTTAGGTAAATGTCTTGTTAATTATGCAACATGCTTCATGTCTTTGGTTAATTAACTTACTCCTTCAAAAAAAATCGATAAGGAATAGTCCACAAGGAGAAAAAGCATTGACTCCATGGACCTCAGGCCAGAGGGAGAAAAACTCTTTTGCTTGCCTCTATTGAAATGGGCATGTTTCCCATTTTAAGAAGATAAATGGCAACAGATTGTAACAGGCCTTGATACAGCTATAGACCAAGCAAAATTGAATGCATGTTTCTAAACTAAGGGAAGTTAAATCTCATGTACATTAATGGCTGTCCAACTTCCTCAAATAATTGGAAAGTCAATTCATTGTTATGTGGTAAAAAGATAACAGACTACCAGAGTTAGAGGGAACCTTGGAGGTCTTCTAGTCCAACCCCCTGTTCAAGAAGGAGACCCGATACCAGACCCAACCCCATTCCAGACAAGTGGCTGTCCAGTCTCTTCTTAAAAGCTCTAGTGTTGGAGCACCCTCAACTTCTGAAGAAAAGTTGGTTGGTTGATTGTTGGTTGATCAACATTGGTTGATTGTTCTCGCTGTCAGAAAATTTCTCCTTAGTTCTAGGTTACTTCTCTCCTTGATTATTTTCCATCCATTGCTTCTTGCCTTGATTTCTGGCGCTTTGGAAAATGGGAAATTCTTTGTGGCAGCCCCTCCTATATTGGAAAACTGCTGTCATGTCACCCCTAGTCCTTCATTTCACTAGATGAGGCATACCCAATTCCTGCAACCATATATTTTAGCTCTTTCTGCTCTTCTCTGAACTCTTTCCAAAGTCTCAACATAATAGAATAACAGAGTTGGAAGGGACCTTGTAGGTCATCCAGTCCAACCCCCTGCCCAAGCAGGAGACCCCACACCATTTCTGACAGATTGCAGTCCAGTCTCTTCTTGAAAGCTTCCAGAGATGAAGTTCCCACCACTTCTGAAGGCAACTTCGGTTCCATTTTTTTTTAATAATGTGACCAAAACTGGAGGCAATATTTACTTAGGTTTCATAAAACCTTAGTAAGAAATAATGTCTGGACTCCCATACTGGACAGCGAGCAAGAGTACTTGGGTTCTAGCCTCCCTTAGCTATAAAGCTAGCTGGGTGACTTTAGTCAGTCAATTTTTCTGATTTAAGAAAGTGTAGGGTCAGCTATTCCTAAAATATTGCTAAAATATATCCATGGGCTTCATGTAGTTTCCAGGAGTCAGAGTTTTACCCGAAGGACAATGTCAACAAGACATCCATAGATCTAATTATCTATAAGTAAATATCTAACCCAAGACAAGAAATTGTATTTTCCTTTAGTATCTATTTTAAATGGATTTTGCATTCTGTCTTTAATTCAATGCAAGTCCAATTGTGTTTAGAGTTTCAACTGTAGTTTTGAGCTGCTCATATTAGGTTTTAGATTTGTGGGTTTTTAAAAAATGCTGTTTTTTCTTGCCTCAGAAAGTGAAACAAAAATAACTCCACCCGATGTTTCAAACTGTCGTCTTAAGCTGCTTATATTGCACATTGCATTTTGCAGATTTTATTATGCTGCTTTGTCTTGTTTCAGAAAGTGATACAAAATATTATATCCCGAAATGATGAATGGAACAATGTATCATCTATAGAAATCCAAGCAAATCCATGTATGTAATATTGGGGTAAGGAGATTGAAAATGCATTTTAAAAGTGCACATTATTCTTGTTACCTTCACACAGAAAAACACAAATCTGAATTTAAAGTAAAATAAAGGGTTTTTTAATACAATTTCAATAATATATGGCATAACCTTTGGCTCATCTAATCAGCTTCCTTGTTCTAATTTATTTTTTATTGAGAATATTTTATTTTAGAATAAAATTGTTTATTCTAATAGAGCCCCATTGTCCAAATTAAACCAAATCTATTCACACAAACAAATTGTAAAAAAATCATATCAAATCTTTATTATGGTCATAAACCAGTGTATAAATTGCAAGCGGAATTAATTATTGGTGAAAAGGTATGGTCCAATCCTGAAACTAAACAGATAAATCAAAATGGATATCAAAATGAGATTTACTTTTCAAATTCAGCAATGAAAAGCAAAGGGAGATATTAAAAAAAATGAAATGTCAAAAGAAAGTGTAAAAATATATATTTTAAAATCCCTGAAAAACATTTTGTATGCATTGTAAGTAACAGCAATACAAAACAGATGGCAGAGCAAAAAAAGGGCAATGAGAAAAACACACCTTCTTAAAGCCAATCCTGGTTAAAAATGACATAGTTTACATTTCTTTGAGGTCTAATAAATTGCATATACAGTACATATCTGGAAATCAGAAGCTCTAAAATAGAGACTTCCGGTTAGAGGTCGCCAGATATTTTGGATTGCATTTCCCATCATCCTCAACAAAGAAGGACTAGAGGAAACATGGTATTTGATGACCAATATTCGAGGGGCTGCCCCAAAGAAGAGATGCTCAACCTATTCTCCAAAAGCACCAGAAGGCAGGACAACAAACAAAGGATGGAAACTAATCAAGGAGAGAGGCAACCGAGAACAAAGGAGAAATTTCCTGATGGATTGTTCTAAATATTAAGAAATTTCTCCCTTGTCCTAGGTTGCTTCTCTTCTGAAGATGTGCTTCGTCAGTGGAAGCTTTTAAGAAGAGACTGGACAGCCATTTGTCTGAAATAGTATAGTGTCTCCTGCTTGAGCAGAAGGTTGGACTAGAAGACCTTCGAAGTCCCTTCCAGTTCTGCTATTCAATAAATAGTCTTCTTGCCTGTTTCTTCTGGGCAGTGTGAAATGTCAAAGACTTTTAAAAAGTGTTTTAACAACAAAGCCTTAATCCTTTCATTGAAAGACATTTAACTGACCTTGCCCATTATAGACACTCAATGTCTTTTTTACCAGGAGATGATCTGAGTGTTAGCCACAATCACGGAGGGAGAAATGAAAAGCAAAAGTGCAAAACACTTTCTTCTTTTCACTTTCTTCCTTTAAAGGAGAAGGCACGCCCCTCTAATAAAATAGTACAAGTTGGAGTGCAGTTCCACACCGATGTTTACACGAGAGCCTGTTACACATAATTCTCCGAAGCTGTTCTCAATCATGCAAATTATTTTTTTCTTTTTGCAATATGCTAATGCAATCTGATTTATTTCAGTTGTAAAAGTTAATTACAATGTGTTTGTGAGTCCCTAAAGATGATGTATTAAATGTTTATAACCAGGATTATTAAAATGTCCTGTCTCGATTACAGTGCTTTCTTTCAAACACTAGACCTAATTGTAGCCTTAAATCACAACAACCTCACTATTAAAATTAACACAAGGGCAACATTGCATAATTTTAATTAATTTTAATTTGGCCAAAGCAAATTAATTTTTGCTTTCTGGAAGGACAGCTAAACTCTCCTGCAGCCATCTTCCTGATGAATATTGAGTTCAAAAATTCCTTCTGTTTTGTCCAGCCATCCAATTTTTTAAAATCTTTTTTTTTTTTCATTATTCTGTATATATGTTTTGGCTTTGCATGTAATTTTAGTTGTGCTCCACTTATTTTCCTGCTGTGCGAGGAAGAAAATTCTTTATTTAGTGCCTGTAGTCTCATTCTTTATGGTGGAAATATTATTAGCATTTTATCCAACTGAATAAAAAATACTCTGGAAAAGACTTAACCTTCAAAAATTATTTTAAAGAAGAAGAAAAATCACTGGAATATTTCTCTGTGGTATGATGTTCTCAGAGCTGAGAAGCATATGAATGTCTTGTGCATCATTGTATGGTCATCCAGTCAGAGAGCCCATCACAGACTTGGAAGGGACCTCAGAGGTTATCTAGTCTACTTGCCTGCTAAGTATATGATCCACTAGAATCTCCTTCTGTTCAAACAGAAGGAAGACATTAGGAGTGAATTGCTATTTGGGGGGGGGGGGGAGAATCCTCTGTTTTTTTTCAATGAGAGCAACCAAGAAGAATACATAGTAGAAGTAATGGTGGGATTCAATTTTTTTTACAACTGGTTCTGTGGGCGTGGCAGGGGAAGGATACTGCAAAATCTCCATTCCCTCCCCTCCCCACCCCATCCCACTAACCTGCTTTCCAGTTCCGTTCTCCTGCGCAGGGCAACCAAAGAAGACCTAGCCGATCATCTGGGACTCAATGGGAGGCAGAGAAGAGATGGAGGCAGGGCCAGTCAAAGGTGGTATTTGCCGGTTCTGCAAACTATTCCAAATTTCCACTACTGGTTCTCCAGAATTGGTTAGAATCTGCTGAATACCACTTCTGAGTAGAAGGACTGAAAAAAAAAACTTATCATAGAAAATAACACCAGCAGCAGTCGCCTCTTCTGCACCCAAGATAAATTAAAATGGAATTCTTAAATTATCTGAGAATAAGATAGGTAAATAGAAACCTATTTTATAAGGAAAGAACACTTTGGAGAAGCCAGTAGGCACATTTTTGCTGGATATCAATTAATATGCTCCTTTTAAAAACCATTTTCTCTTACTTTCAAGGTGAAGAGATGAAATGGTAGTAGAATATTGTTCTTTGATAAAACCAGGTGTTGAAGCATTTATTGTGTATCACCACACTGGTGTGAAGCAAAGTTTGGTAGGTGTCATATTCAGGTTATGTTTTATGGATGCAGAAGTCCATGGCAAGCATATAACAATGCATAGCTGTATTTTTAGGGAAGGAATGAAGGAAGGAGGAAGGAATGAAGGGAGGAAGGAAGGAAGGAATTACCAAACAAACATTTGATTTTAAATTACAGTGAATTGATCCTGGTTAATATTTGCATTGAACACTGTGGAGGGTTTTTTTTTTTCTTTGAGAGTTTAAACAAATAAGCGATGCACCTTCCCCCAAAAAACCCTTCATATTTTTTTTTCAAATCTTTTTAACCACCCCTCCAATCTTCCCTTAATGCTTTCTGTCTGTCTGTCTGTCTGTCTGTCTGTCTATTCCACAGAGCCAGCTATCAACAGAATATGTTTACATTAATTGGCACTCTCTCTCTCTCTCCTCTCTCTGTGTGTGTGTAGGGTTATGTGTTGCAGCCTTAATCACTACCATTGATTCTGAATGTGACCTCAGTCCATACACTTCCCCTTTGACAGGACTCTCATTCAACAGGAAGTGGAGAAGATTAATGAAGCTGCAGCTTGGTGTGGAATCCCAATGACTAAGATGATAAATCTTACTTCAGACAAGCTTGCCAATAAGAAGACTGGCATCTTCTCCTTCTATTGGATTGCAACTTCAATACTCAGCCATTGAGGTGATTGCATTACTCCTATTGGGTGTAAGGGACAAAAAATGGCCCAAGTGATTGATTCTCCCTCTAGGCTCTCTGAAAACTCATTTATATTTCTTGGAGATCATGGCCAAGTGAAAAAATCTCTGGCACTAATTCTCTGACTCAGAGTATATTTTCTCCTTTCTGAGCTCTGAATTTTTAGTAGATATTGGGAATCTTCAAGTGGAATTGCAGAGCAAAGCATATTGCATCTCAACACTGAAACCAATCTGGCTTGAATCTTCTCAGATGTCTGTGGAGATTCTCAGTCATTCAGGTCATGGTTGTCCCAAAGGTGCTTTTCCAAGAGACACCTGGACTTTCTGGTTTTTCTTTGAAGATGTCTGCTTCTCATCCAAAAAGTTTCTTTAGCCCTGAGCCTTTGTTCAACAGTGAAGGAACACAGGGCAGAAAATATCCTGCAGCCAAGAAGGCTCCACATCCATTTGCACTGTTCAGATGACACTGAGGATACAGATAAACCTCCAAGTGGCCTCAATGACTCTCTAAAATAATGCAAATGACCAGCTGTCTGCAAGGAGTACAAATCCTTCCATTCCACACCATTTGAGACAATCTTCTTGAATCTTCTTGAATTGAAGTTTAGAATGATTCATGCCATATTTGAATCTGAAATTTGGGTCAAATCATAGTAAGTTCAGACACCCCTACTAAATATTCTTGTCCCAAATAGAAGGACATAATGAAGAATCAAGCAATGGCCAAATATTTCAAGACCCTAGAAAGAGTGCAGAGAAGAGCAACGAAGATAATAAGGGGTATTATCTAAACCCTAGGATGAATGAGTATGGGAACTGGGTATGTGTAGTTTAATGAAGAGAAGGACAAGGAGTGGCATGATAGCTGTCTTCCATTAGTTGAGGGGCTGTCACAGAGAAGAAAGTATGGATTTATTGTCTCAAGCACCTGAGGGCAGGACAAGGAATAATGGGTGGAAGCTCATTAAAGAGTGATCCAAAACCTAAAATTTAAGGATAAATTTTCTGACAGGAAGAACAATTAATCAGTAAAACGCTTAAACTCCAGAAGTTGTGGTTACTCTGTATTCATTTCAAGAAGTCTGGAAAGCCATTTGTCTGGAATGGAATAGTTTCTTTTTTGAAGTTTCTTCCAACCCTATTATTCTATGTTCTATGATCACCTGACAGAGTTCCAGATATTTGGATGCTTAAGAGACATGATCCTTCCTCCTCCTCCTCCTCCTCCTCCTCC
>BLBF01000077.1:5570430-5598490 GCA_015471245.1 Laticauda colubrina | reverse complement strand
ATAGAATAGAATAGAATAGAATAGAATAGAATAGAATAGAATAGAATTCTTTATTGGCCCCAGTGTTTTTGGACACAATTTGTATAAATACCCAGTGTTCACAGAACATAGTTGGAAGGGACCTTGGAAGCCTTCTAGTCTAACCCCCTGATCTATACCATTTCAGATAAATGAATGTACATGAACTTATAGTCAGCATCAACCATGGCGAAGAGGATGATGCTGAAGAAGCCCTTGTAGTTGAAATAAGTGGACCCCGACTTGGCTGGAGCTTTGCAGGCCACGTGCTTGCCATCTATGGCTCCAACGGTGTGTGGTAAGTTCCACTTCTGATACCACTGCTCTGCAACTTTCTTCCATCCTTCTTCAGTGGAGGGGCACTGGAGGAGCTCCTCCTTGTATTCTTCGATGATGGCCTGCACCACTTCTCTGACCACAATGCTGATGGTGTTGGGTGGCACCCTCCAGCCGTACTGCATGCTCCTGTAGGTGGTCCCTGAGGCCAGGTGGCGCAGAGTGAGTGCCACCTGGAGTCGAGGGTCCAGGTTGGGCCGGAAGTTGGTGTTTGCCTTGGTCAACCTGGGTGTCAGCCGCTGCACAACTTCGTCAAACATGGCTGGAGGCATCCTCATGAAGTTTTGGAATGCATGAGTGTTCATTCCTGAGCTCCACCATCAGCTTGTTGTACAGTCTGTCCTCTGCTCTTCTGGCGAACCATCTTTGTACCCAGACGCTTCTTGGCCACCCCTTTTTCTTCCCGTAGTAGAGTTCACAGATCCTGCAGATGGCTTCACACTGTTGCAGAAGGATGGTGGCTGCCAAAAGGACCGTGTTACGATCCACGGTGGACATGACTGGATGCTGTGGAAGAGGCAGAGGCAGATGAAAGCTGCAGAGGTCCGCACCGCAGGGCTGCTGGTCTGAAAGTGAGATCCAGATGTGTTGCTCCCCCTTTTTATAGACAGTATAGGTGTCCCTTTGCATCCTCTAGGCATCCTCTAGGCATCCTGTAGACATCCTTAATATCCGAGATAGGTCCCCTCTGTGAACGTTTTTTCCATTTTAAATGCTTTGTTTCCATTCTGCATCCATTCTGCATCCATTCCGTGTCCGTTCCACTTTCTCCCTGCGTCTGAGCGGATGCGAGTTGCGCAGATGTGCATTGGATGCCTAGCGGATATAGCGGATGCGTAACGGATGCAGAACGGATGCGTAGCGGATGCGTAGCGGATGGAGAATGGACGAATTGGATACATTTTCCGCACAAAAGTTTTGAGCAGCTCAAAACTTTCTGAGCGGATGAAACGTCAATAAACGGATGCTGGACGGATAGAGAGGAAGCAAAACGGAGGCAGTGAGTACATCGCGTTAACCAACGGATTGCAAGCTTTTTTGTTCGTTTTACATCCTCTTTGCATCCGTTGGTGCAGTGTGACAGGGGCTTAAACAACAAGGTAATAAAATATCAATAGGAGAAGGCAGTAGAAAAAATAAGATGAATACTATTTTACTGTTACTATTGGTAAGTTAAATAAGGTTCTGTAATGAATAAACAAGACAGTCTTGTAGAACAGAGGGAAAAACTAGCACCAAGGCAATAATCAGATAAATTAGACTTGAGGAGCCAGGGCAAGAAGGTGGCTCTACCAAAAAGCCTCAGAAACCCTTCCTCCCAATTGACATGAAGATAAAGGAGGGAGAAAGAGAATCACATTTATATGATTGAGGTGAGTCTTAGAAGTAGACCAGACTAAAAAACAGACATGT
The DNA here is from genome assembly GCA_015471245.1 of Laticauda colubrina. Lineage (NCBI taxonomy): Eukaryota > Metazoa > Chordata > Lepidosauria > Squamata > Elapidae > Laticauda > Laticauda colubrina. Next base: position 5,596,723 of record BLBF01000077.1, on the reverse strand, counting down.
AGATTTAAAGCTACTTTTATTACAACAGCTATAATAACAGAATCTCTTCAAGTCTGGAAATACATATGGTATAACATTGTATGGAAGGCTGTGATCTTTCAAGAAAACAGATCTGACTTCAAAATTTTTGAGAATGGCAACATTTAAGACTGTTGGATGGTTTCCCATCTAAATTCAATGGGTCTTGCTTGCTTTGGATTTAATACATTGACTAAGCTCTGCTACTGTGGCTTCACAAATCATAATTTATGTCCCAGAATGAAAAGCTGGCTCAACCAATTATAGTTCATGGAGCAGATTATGTTTAAGCAAACTATGGCTTACTGCAATGATATACATCATGGATGGGATGATGGAAAAAAATGTTCAGTTTTGCTTTTGCATCTCTAATCAACAATTCCAAAAGTAGGGAAGTCCAAGAAGTCATAAGGAGTCCTACAGTTTTAGTGCAAGGGCAATTATTTCTTTATCTTGTGTTTTTTCCTCTTATATCCCTGTTACTCATAAATATCTCTAAAAATAAATGAGGAAATTTTGTATGCTATTTTCTTCCTTCCCTCTCTCCTTCTACCTTCCTTCCTTCCTTTCCTCTCTCCCTCTTCCTTCCTCCCTTCTCTCCCTCCCTCCCTATTTTCTGTATTCCTCTTTTATATCATTTCTCAATCTCCATCCTTCCTTCCTTCTTCCCTCCCTCCCTCCCTTCTTTCCTTCCTTCCCTTTTCCACCCACACCTCTTCGTTTTACAAGCCTATACATTTCCTTTCTCTTCCCCCACTTATTGTTAATTTTTACCTAGCCAGGATTCACTTAGCATTTGCTTTGGGGGATAATTGACAGGCAAAACGACACCTATAGGAAAGAAAGCCATAAATCAGAAATAATTTCCAAAATTGGTTGAAGGGCTGAAGTGTTGAATAGGCAAATACAGGTAAAATCTCTTTATTAGGCTTGACAGGAACAGCAAATGTCAGTAGAGGATTTTTCTCTTGTGCTGGAGATTAATTTTGTGGGTCCTTCTTCTCAGCTGCTTTTGTGCTGGGTATATGACTCTTCTCTAACAAGTCTATCTCTGCCACTTGCTTAAGACAGAAAGGTAGGTTGCTCATTTGTCCTTACTTGATGAGCAATTACAGATGAGCAGAAAGGGAAAACCATCATTATTATTTAGTTTGCCTGCTGGGCTAAAATTCATTGATATTGTAACTTGATATTCACTTGATATTGTAACAGAAAATACAACTTCATCAACAGAGTGGTCAAAGCCTGGAACGCCCTACCTGATTATGTTGTTACAGCCTCAACCCTCACCGTTTCCATCTCAAACCATGGACCTCATCCCATTCTTAAGAGGTCTTTAAAGGCGGCCTGCATAAGTGCACCATCCCTATCCTACTGTCCCCATTTATCTGTATTTATTTCCTTTGTTCTTGTTTATGTTCATACTTATACTTGTTGTCTTGTACATGTGTGACAAATAAATGAATACAAATAAAAAATAAATAAAGCTTCCTACAATATTGAGAAAAAGACTTTGGAAGAATACCTGTGGAAAACATTAAGATTAATTTTATCCAAGAAGAAACCTCCCAGTTCCTTATCACTGCAAAACTGTAATACCAAGAGAAATGGTTGGTCATGCCAAAACAAAGATTCCCTTGCAATTCAATCCAGTGAGAGCAAAGATAAAAAAACAACAACAATGAATGGATGCATTCAGGTCCACCAGCTCACATTTCTGCTGCTTCTTCAGATTTTCCAAGGTTGATTATAAGAAAGAAAGAAAAAACCCTTCCTGTTAACACATTGCTAAGTTTCTCTGCAGATTTTTAATTTCAGACTGGAGCTGGACCTCAGTGGCCCTTTGCAAAACTTATCACACTGATGAGGCAGAGAAAGGTGATGAAGGAATGGTCTCAGTTTCTCCAACCAGTTTTCAAGGGCAGGACTGGCTCTTAATCATGTGGATAGCATGAAAAAGGAGGGAAAAGAAGAAATCACAACAAAGGAGGCCTCCATGTCTGATCCCTTCCTTTTGGAAAATCAGAAAGGCAGAATGGTCTAAAAAAATAATTGTCAGATTTAAAAGGATCCTTCTTGATACTACAAGAATGTAAACAAATCAAGAGAGAACAGAAAGGTCCATCCGAACTGTACTCTCAAAATAGAAATCATACAGCCCACATATATAGATGTTGAGACTCTGGAAAGAGTGCAGAGAAGAGCAACAAAGATGATTAGGAGCCCAAAGGCTAAAACATATGAAGAACAGTTGCAGGAATTAGGTGTCTAATCTAGTGAAAAGAAGGACTTAAGGTGACATGATAGCAATCTTCCAATATTTGAGGGGCTGGCCCAAAGAAGAGGGGGTCAACCTATTTTCAAAAGCAACTGAAGGCAGAACAAGAAGCAATGGATGGAAACTGGAAAAAATGGATGATTCTCCTAATCAAGGAGAAAATCAACCTAGAACTAAGAAGAAATGTGTTGACCGTGAAAACAATTAATTAGTGGAATGACTTTCCAGAAGTTGTTGGTACTCCATCACTGGAGGTTTTTAAGAAGAGATTGGACTGGAATAGTGTAGGGTCTCTGGCTTGTGTGTAGGGCTGGAGACCTGTCTCTTCCAACTCTGTATTTCTGTTCAGTTCTATTTTTTAAAATATTTGATGAAAGCTCATACAATATACATTGAGCACACACACTTAGGATTGCACTGGAAGGAGCCCTTTGGATTCCTTAGTACACCAGGCTGCTTCTGCTTCTTGACATTCACTCTGATACATGGAGAAAAAGGCTGAAGAGGCTCGGTGCTTTCTCCCAAACCACTCCAGGATAAGATGATAAGAAGATTACAAGTAAAGCTGCTGTTTAGCAGTTCTACCATCTCCCGTCAGGCGCAGCAAGTTAAATTACTGTCCTGCCCACCAATGAATTGATCATCCACTCAGCCGCTCTAACCTAGGGGTGAAAGATCCTTGACAGGGATAAGTCAACTAATCTCATGAAAGTTTATTTTACTTGGGTGGAGTTGAACAAGTGTATTTGGAGGATCTTCTGCCAAGACACAGGGGCCAAGCATGTCAATTCTCAGGGGTGTGTGTGTATGTGTGTGTGTGTGTGTTTGTAAATGGCCTGAAGAAACTGACTCCCCCACCCAAAAAAAAAAAAAGCCTCTCCCATTGTAATGGTAGAATTTAAAGTAGTCCAAAGCAATTGATTGGTATTAAATTCAGGACCACCATGACTATTGCTCCCATAAGGCAAGGCAAAGCAAAGCAAAATGAAGCCTAGGCGAGTAATCTTTTTTTGAGCCCCAAAGGTGCTTTTTCAAGAGGCAACTGGACTTTCTGGTTTTTCTTTGAAGATGTTTCACTTCTCATCCAAGAAGCTACTTCAGCGCTTGCAGACAGTTGATCATTGAAAGAGGGGTCAAAGAGGCCATCTATGTCCAAAATGAACAGCCCTCTCTCAATAGAGGGGGAAGATAATAGGTATAAGTATAAACAAGATAATAGGTATAAGTATAAACATGAGTAAGATTACAGGAAATAGGTATGAATAAATGGGGACAATAGGATAGGGACAGGAGGCACGATGGTGCCCTTATACACGCCCCTTACATACCTCTTAAGAATGGGGTGAGGTCAGTAAAGGTTAGTTTGAAGTTAAAGGAGTGGGGGTTTGAGGCTATAACAACAGAGTCAGGAAGTGCATTTCAGGCATTGATCACTCTGTTGCTGAAGTCCTACTTCCTGAAATCAAATTTGGAGTGGTTAACATTGAGTTTGTTACTGTTGTATGTTTTTGTATTGTTGCGGTTGAAACTGAAGTAGTCATTGACTGGTAGGACATTGTAGCAGATAATTTTGTGTGCTATGCTTAAGTCTAACCGTAGGCGAAGTAGTTCAAGATTGTCCAAGCCCAAAATCTCAAGTCTGGTGATATAGGATATTCTGTTGAGAGTAGAGGAGTGTAGTACTCTTCTCGTGAAATACTTCCGGACTTGCTCGATTAATGTCCTATATACAGTGCAGATTCCAGACTGATGAGCTGTATTCGAGTATTGGTCTAGCAAAGGTTTAGTATGCCCTAGTTAGCAATTCAATATTTCCAGAGGAGAAGCTTCATAAGATTAGGTTTACAATTCTTAATGCCTTTTCGGCAATGCTGTTATAGTGAGCTCTGGCGCTTTCATCCAGTCTTCAACATGGTCCTTTCAGCAGTACCAAGAAGGCTCCACACCTATTTGCACTATTCAGGTGACCTTGAGGTGACCTTGAGGTCCTCAATGGATCTCTAAGGAGAGCAGGACAAGAATCAATGGGTGGAAAACTTGTCAGAGGGAAATTCAATTTGGAAATAACAAGGAATTTCCTGACAGTAAGAATGATTTAATGGATATTTTTGAGAAAAGACTGGCAAATATTCAAATTTGCAAATATTCCAGGATGGTACAAGCACATACTGGGCAGTGGGATTGTCCTAGAAGTTCTCCAGGTTTCTTCCAGCCCTAAGATTCAAACCCTATATCTCCTGCTAGCGGGCTACTTTTGAATTGGCCTTCTGGGGAGAAGATCAGTGGCTCTAAATAATGCAGGATTCCAAATACTTGCAGCATCTCACAGTTCATAGTAACCCATACTGACATTGGTTAAAGTCCCATGGGTATCATAAGTGGATCCACCCATGAGAATATCCTCTCTAAAATGATGCAAGGAGTATAAATCCTCTCATTCCCTACCATCCAGTCAGAGCTGAAGGAGCTTCTTGGGCAAGAAATGAAATGTCTTAAAAGAAAAACCAGAAAGTCAAGTTGCTTCTTGAAAAATTATATTTTAGACCACCATGGTCTGGATGACTGAGAATCTCCATAGACAGTTTTTTTGTGCTCCATACTAAAAAATAATGCCATTGAATGTTGATCTCAGGCCACCAAAGAGTGTGCCATGATTTCCCACCTTTCACCTTGGTGTAAAAAAAAAAAAGGATATTAGTTTAAAACACTTAATACATCTATTTCATTCTAATCCACAAAAAAATCTCAGCAAGGCCATCCTGCCTCAAGGGGTGATGCAACCATTTCCTCATAGCAGTGTCTATGATTCTTGATTGCATGAAAATATAATTTTTCAAGATGTGACCTTGCTCAAAAGTGCAGAGAGACATCTAGGACATTTGGAAGGCTGCCACTTTTCATATTTCATAAATTTAATAAGGATAAGTTTTCTGACAGTTAAGAACAATTAAACAACGGAGCTGCTTGCCTCTTGGAGTTGTGGATGCTCCATCATTGGAGGTTTTCAAAAATAGACTGGACAACCATTTGACCAGCATGGTATAAGATGTATTGCTTTCATCAGGGGGTTGGTGTAGAAGACGTCAAAGGTCCCTTTCAACCCTTTGATTCTATTTTCTATGTTCTACATCCTTTCACCTTTCAGGGGCATTTGTTGAGATGGGTGGCCATTCAATTTGAATGGATGGATGGATGGATGGATGAATGAATGAATGAGCGAGCAAGAGTTTTTCTAGTTTGATGAACTGCAGAATTAGTTCTTCTTTCTGGTCATCAAAGATACAGTTGGGAAGAACATCAAAGACTGCTTTTCCATGACAATGACTTTGATGTTCATTTCGCATGAAGATCAAGTTAGCTAGATGGCTGAATGGGTCATGTTTATGGTTACTGTACAGGATCTGACTTCCGTATTAGTGTTTACAAATATAGCATTGTTATAATGAACCTGAAGTCAGTAATATAGTCAGTTCCATCCCACTGTCACCCATACCTGCAATCAAAATTTTCCTCATCTTCTCATTACAGCATCCAGAAAGGCAATGAACAAGTGAAATGAAGCCCCACACTTTTGCCTAACATCACTTTCACTTGAAAATTTCTTTGATATTCATTTCAGTTCTGCTGTTAGATTTGCTGTAATGTTTTTGCAGTAGCCACAAAGTTTTTGTTAGCATGTGTCCAACTTTCAGTCTTTCCTTCAACTTTCCAACTGGCCACAATATGCCTTTGAAGGTTGCTCAAAAGTCAATTAATACAAAGGCCACTCATTTGTCACATCACATTATTTCTTCTGTGACTTCTCTGATGGTGAAAACATGATAGCAGCATCTTCAGTTTGGATGAAAACTGGCCTGCTGTTCTGTAGTTCCTTGTTCCTGCTGATTCTGGAAAGATTGTTGGATGTTTTTTTTTTGCAAAGGTTAGTAGAATTAGGCATTCGCCTCAGTAGTTTTTGTATTCATGGGTGCTGCCATATTCCAGGTAGCTATGTGGAAATTCAATTTTAATATAAGAAATCTGTTTTTTCCATAATCATTTTTTGGCTAATGACAAACATTTCATCACCTGGCTCCAGTGATGTGCCAAAATTGGCATATTGATTGCCTAGAGTATGGTAGCATTTTCTATTTTTGTTCATAGTTTATTGGGAGAGAGGTTCAACCCTTCTCCTTTATCTGAATTTGGGACCAATGGAAGTTTCCTGCAGGTGGGATTGGGCTACAGATCAATTGGGCAAATAAATATTCAGAAGAGAACATCCCATATTTCACACAATATGTAATACTTTCCAGAATATATAAGCATTTTCTGCTAGTTTTTTCCTCGTGTCTTCTTTCTTTTATTGCTTCAACTGTACTAGGTTTGTCACAGTTTTATCTTCCTGTTCCTTCCAAATAGCTTAAGAGTTTATTCCTTTCCATATCATTTCATATTTGAAATGAGCCTGTGAAAAAGGCAAGACTGAACAAGTAACAGTCACAAACAAGCAAAAAGCTAGGAGTTTGGGCAGATAAAAAAATCTGGATGCAATTTTCTAAGATGCTAAACATGCACCCAAGTTTTCTACTGAAATCCTTCCTTCCTTCCTTCTTTCCTTCCTTCCTTCTTCTCTTTTCCAAGCAAGTGCTATCCAGATTTGGTGGGCCACTATCATGTTCTCTCAGTTAACATTTAAAGCCACTAGTATTAACAGATTCCATAATTCAAATTGAACTGCTTATTTTAATCATCTCTTCTTCTCACTTTTTATAATTCTATGGTATTATTCTGGGTCAAGTAACATTTTGCCTCTACTTAATTAATATCTGAGGTTGCTTAGTTAAATACAATAGCAAAAAAGTTTTTAAAAAGTTATTCGGCTCTATTTCTTCTTTCCTCTTTCTGCATATTTTAAAGGTGTTTTAAGATGACAACTTATGTTTTTCTATTTTATAGCCCCAAATTAGCACATGGCACCACTTCCATGATTTGCGAGTTAAATTGATGGCATGATCTTGACGAACTTCAGAATTTCTATTAAAAGGATCAGGAACTACAATGCTGCAGGTGAATTAAAGTCTTGTCTGCCTTTGGTCTACTTGAGTTGGCGGGTTGGTTGGTTGGTTGGTTGTACAACCAACTAACCATCCAACCAAGCAGCAACCTGGTTACCACATTGATAAAAAAATATCCTTCACATTGTGTATGACTTCTGGAGACCTCCAGAGATATATCCAAGTGCTTTTTCTGATGTGAAGTAGAAGTGGTTTTCTGTTTATCTTTTTTCAAGACTTCCTATACCTAGTTCCAGTTTATTGGCACAGGATATTCAGGATATGCACATTAAAAAAAGCTTTCTCAAACCTTTCCAGAAACAGATTATTCTAGTGGAAGATCAACAAGGAGTTGCAAATGAAGAACTGATGAAGTGTGGAGAAGAGAAACAATTCAGCAGTCTGGTAGAAGTAGTTGTGATAATAGGAGACTGCATGTATAATTGTGTTAATTAGAGACACTGGTTTATTTAACTTTATCATTAGAACATTGCACTATTATTCAGGGTGTTTCTAATGCAGGATCTGCTTAACAGCTATTTGTGCTTTGAGTTAGCATCAGAAATTCTGAGAATCGGAATAGAGCTGGAAGAACCTTGGAGGTCTTGTAGTCCAGCCCCCTGTTTCTAGTCCAGCCCCCTGCTGGATGAGCTCTGTGGGTGATCATCAGGATGAGCTCTGACTGACCCAAAAATGCAGAAACACAACCCTTGCATGCTACTCACACCTCTTTGGGAGGTGAGGAAAACCTTTCTTCAAGAAAGGAGAATACTTGTAGCTTAGGATTGAAAAGAGGGATCTTTGGTGCTCTCTGAATTTGGTTGTTTTCTTGCACGTGTTTCATGTTAGTTGACTATGATGATGTTAGGGACATGGTGGCTCAGTGGCTAAGAAGTTGAGCTTGTTGATCAGAAAGGTCAGCAGTTTGGCAGTTGGAATCCCGAGTGCCGCGTAACGGAGTGAGCTCCCATTACTTGTCCCAGCTTTTGCCAACCTAGCAGTTCAAAAGCATGTAAAAATGCAAACATGTAAAAATGCAACTTTGGTGGGAAGGTGACAGTGCTCTGTGCGCCTTTGGCATTGAGTCATGCTGGCTACATGACCAGGGAGACGTCTTTGGACAGCACTGGCTTTTCAGCTTTGTATGGAGATAACACTGCCCCTAGAGTGAGAAACGACTGGCACGTATGTGTGAGGAGAACTTTTACCTTTACTGATGAAGTTACCTAGTTTGGGTAATGAAATGTCTGCAAGAAAATAACCAAGGTTACAGACCATCAATGACCCTCAAATGTCTCCTTCTCATTGCCCAAATCAATTTTAAGGCCCTGTCACACTGCCCAATGGATGCAAAACGGACACAACGGACGAGCAAAATGTTCCATCCGTTGTTATCCGCTCTCAAAAGGGGCAAAAATTTGCATAACCAGAGCAGATAACATGGACGCGGGGAGGACGCAGAGCGGATGGAAAGCGGATGCGGAACGGAAGCCCAGTGGATAGAAGCGGATGAGAGCAGATGGCACATCCACAGGGCTTCCAGGGGGCCTCAGCAAAGTGGACGCGGAACTGAAAGAGCGGATGCAGAGTGGACGCCGAGTGGATGAAGCGGATGCACAGCGGATGCACAGCGGATGAAGCAGATGCACAGCGGAAGCCTAGCAGATGCCTGGCGCTAATTGCACATGCGGGGGGGATGCATTGCGTAAGCCATGTGGTTATAAAGGGAAGCAGCTCGCACGTGGCCAGCATTCGGAGGAAAGACCTGCTGCAGGATACATCGAGTCCTTGCCTGCCCTGCCTGCATGCCTGCCTGCAAGCCTTGCTGCCAGCCTTCCTGCCAGCCTACCTCCAAGCCTCCTGGCCAGCCTCCCTGCCGGCCTTGCTCTCTGCCTGCCTGCCAGCCTTGATGCCAGCCTGCCTTCCAGCCTCCCTGCCAGCCAGTCTGCCTGCCAGCCTTGGTGCCAGGCTTCGTGCTAGGCTTTCTGCCAGCCTTGGTGCCAGCCTTGGTGCCAGGCTTCGTGCCAGGCTTTGTGCCAGGCTTCGTGCCAGCCTTCCTGCCAGCCTTCCTGCCAGCCTTGGTGCCTGCCAGCCTCCCTGCCAGCCTCCCTGCCAGTCTCCCTGCCAGCCAGCAACCCCACAACCATAGGGAAAAAGCGAAAGTCTCAGTAACCTCCCGCCATCCCTGGCAAGAGGGACAGGGCCACCCTCCCGCCCCCTGTCCCTGACTCTGCTTCTGCTGGGGCTTCTGCTGCTCGGGCTCGCTCTTCTGGTGCTGGAGCTTCTACTGAAGCTGCTCCTGGCGGTGGCGCTTCTGCTGCTGCGTATTCTGCTGAAGCTGCTCCTGGTCCTGCTGGTCCTACTGGTCCTGCTGGTCCTGCTGGTCCTGCTGGTCCTGCTCGTGCTCCTGGACTTGCTCGTACTGCTCGTACTGCTCATGCTCCTGGTCTTGCTCATCCTGCTCATCCTGGTGCTGCTGCTGGTGGTGCTGCTGGGGCTCCCAGTGCTTACTCTGCTGCTGCTGATCCTGGTCCTGCTGATCCTGCTGCTGTTGTTGCTGCTGCTGCTGCTGCTGCTGATGATGATGATGATGATCCTGCTGCTGCTGATGATGATGATGATTATGATCCTGCTGGTGATGATAATGATGATGATGATGATGATGATGATGATGATGATGATGATGGTGATCTTGCTGGTGCTGCTGCTGCTGCTGGTGTGGAGGAGCAGCCCCTACCACCTGGGAGCCCCTCTGATGAGGGCCCATCTGGTCCTGCCAAAGGGAGGAAGAGGCGTATGCGGGGATGGGAGAGGAGGCAATACTTCATTGAGGAGGAACACGAGGATGAGATGCTGGAGTGGCTGAGAGAGAATGACTATCTGTGGCGGAAGGGACACTGGCTGTACAGCGACACCAAAAGGAAGCAGGCTGCTTGGAGAGAGAGGGCGGAGAGTATGGCTTACACTTCGGAGGTGCTCCTTGGCTGGTTGAAGCACATGCACACCTGGTACGGGAAGCTGCACCTGAAGAAATCTACCCAGGCCATGCTTAAGCTGACGGACAGAGAGACCGACGTCATGGCCAGGTGCAGCTTCCTGGAGGGTGAGATCCGCCACTGAGGAGCACCAGGAGCCCCTCTCACAACCCTCTTTCCTCGGCAGCCTGCTGAGACCCAGTCCTCTTCTGGCCGAGAGTCAGTCCCTGTCTCCAGGCAGGTATCTGTGGAGCGTGCCATCGCGGAGAACCCACGGACAGCTGTTGTAACCATGGTGGACCGCATGGAGGACTCCCTGGTGCAGTGGGAGAAAGGAGACATCGAGTCCACCACAGTCGTAGCTGCATCCACCACCACCCAGCTCTGCCTCCACAGCAAGGCAGAAAGCCAGACAGCAGGAGGGACAGAGTCACACTGTCTTCCTGGAGATCAGGGACACTATCTGCACCAGTATAGATCTCCTCTCTCAGCTGGTCCACACCGACTCCTCATCCTCCAACTGCAAGCCCTTCCTCACCTATGTCAACTAGACCCTCCAGAACATGGAGGAACCCCAGTACCAGGTAGTGAAGGACCAGATCACCGAGCTGCTTCACAACCCTCCAGATCCAGAGGAACCTTCTCCCACCCAGTCCAGGTCTGCTCCTCCACCCTAGGTGATGTCCCTCCCATTCCAAGGCTTCCCACAGCCCCTCACCTACCAGGGCTACGGCTACCAGGAGGTCCAGCAGCACAGGTAGCAACCCTTCCCAGCCCAGGCACAGAGTCATCAGACAACACCGTTGCCACCGGTTCCACTGATGCCACCAATGCCACCCATGACAATGATGCCACTGATGACAGCGATGCCACCCACGCCAGTCCTTACCCAGCTGCAGACCAGACAGCCCCACTACACTACTCCTTCCTCCACCCCACAGCCAAGCCCAGCCTCAGTACCTCTCTCATCAGTACTGGGGCTGACACCGCATGGCATGAAGGAAGGACCTCTCAGCATCGCGGGTCTGAGCCAGCTGTCTGAGAGCTTCCTCAACACACCGTCCCCTGTTGTCCTCTTGGGGCCAGGCACCCCAATGACGATACAGACCAGCACTCCAGCACCACCCACCTCCACAGCTCCTGGACCCTTCACCCCTGAGACTGGGCACACCTCCGAGTGACCAATAAGAGTGCCAGAGACTGGGTAGCTGGCTACCTGTGGATTTTATTTGGACACTTGACTTGGGTCATTTTTTTTTTAAAGCTTGTTGTTCAATAAAGTTTATCTTTGATTCACACACTTGCTTCATTTCTTTTTTTGTAATAAAGTCTTGGTGGAAACTTTTAGAATTGGTTTAAGCCTTTGCATGCTTGTGGGATGGGTTAAGATAGCAGTGGGGTGGGCAGGGATACCTTTGAGATGGGTTAAGATAGCTGTGGGATAGATAAACCTCCAGTGCAAGCATAGTGGGACTGTATGGTCTACCCTCCCAGGTGCCACACCTTTGGCCCTTCATTAGTAAGCATTGATCCACACATTTGAACATAAACACAACTCTTTATTAAATGCCCTGTTCATTGTAGGCCCACCCAACATACATGGCCCAATCTCATCCATGTGATGAGACAGGCTGAAGGAAGCACCCATTAATCATCTATCATCCTGTCTTGCCACTCCACTGCTCCAGCTGGGGAGTTGCACTAGTGTCTCAGGAGGTTGTGCTGCTTCTTCCCTTCATGTGAGGCTCTGTTGGGGCCTTGCACATCCTGAGTGTCTATCAGGTTTTGCCCTTGCCTCCATTCCCCAGGCTCCATGTCCCCATTGCCTTGCTGGAGGTCCATGAGCCTGTTCTGCAAGACTGGGTAGCGGGTGCGCATGAGATTGTGCAGGATGCAGTAAGCTTCCACGATCCTCCTCACGGTCTCTGGGCGATGCTGCATGGTGGTGCGAAGTACCAGGAACCTGTTGGCCAGGATGCCAAAGGCATTCTCCACCACCTGCCTTGCCCTGGACAGCCTGTAGTTGAAGATCCTCTCTTCATAGGTGAGGAGTCTGGAAGTGTAGGGCTTCATGAGGTCGGTTCTGAGGGAGAAGGCATCATCCCCCACGATGAAGTAGGGCACATCTTGTGTGTCGTTGGGCAGGGGGTCTGGATCTGGGAAGCCCATGATGAGGTTGCCTTCCAGCCCCTCCTTGAGGTCATTGGCATTGTTGTATACCTGGGCATCTGAACATGAGCCGCTGCCTGAAGCATCGATGTACATGAACTTGTAGTCAGCATCGCCCATGGCAAAGAGGACGATGCTGAAGAAGCCCTTGTAGTTGAAATAAGTGGAGCCCGACTTGGCTGGTGCTTTGCAGGCCACGTGCTTGCCATCTATGGCTCCAACGATGTGTGGGAAGTTCCACCTCTGATACCACTGCTCTGCAACTTTCTTCCATCCTTCATCAGTGGAGGGGCACTGGAGGAGCTCCTCCTTGTATTCTTCGATGATGGCCTTCACCACTTCTCTGACCACAATGCTGATGGTGTTGTGTGGCACCCTCCAGCCGTACTGCATGCTCCTGTAGGTGGTCCCTGAGGCCAGGTGGCGCAGAGTGAGTGCCACCTTGAGCCCAGGTTCCAGGCTGGGCCGGAAGTTGGTGTTTGCCTTGGTCAACCTGGTTGTCAGGCGCTGCACACCTTCGTCAAACATGGCTGGAGGCATCCTCATTAAGTTCTGGAATGCCTTCGTTCTGAAGTGTCTTCGTTCCTGAGCTCCACCATCAGCTTGTTGTACAGTCCATCCTCTGCTCTTCTGGCGATCCATCTTCGGACCCAGACGCTTCTTGGCCGCCTCCTTTTCTTCCCGTAGTAGAGTTCACAGAGCCTGTAGATGGCTTCGCACTGTTGCAGAAGGATGGTGGCTGCCAAAAGGACTGTGTTACAATCCACGGGGGACATGACTGGATGCTGTGGAAGAGCAGGAGTCAGATGAAGGCTGCAGAGGTCTGCACAGCTAGGCTGCTGTTCTGAAAGTGAGATGCAGGTGAGTTGCTCCCCCTTTTTATAGGAAGTATAGGTGTCCCTTTGCATCCTCTAGGCATTCTCTAGGCATCCTCCAGACATCCTTAATATCCGAGATAGGTCCCCTCTGCAAACGTTTTTTCCGTTTTAAATGCTTTGTTCCCATGCTGCATCCGTTCTGCATCCATTCTGCATCCGTTCTGTGTCTGTTCGGCTTCCTCCCTGCATCCGAGCAGATGCGAGTTGCGCGGATGTGGAACGGATGCCTAGCGGATATAGCGGATGTGGAATGGATGCAGAACGGATGCATAGTGGATGCGTAGCAGATGCAGAATGGACGAATTGGATACATTTTCCGCGCAAAAGTTTTAAGCAGCCCAAAACTTTCTGAGTGGATGAAACGTCAATAAACGGATGCTGGACGGATAGAGAGGAAGTAAAACGGAGGCAGTGAGTACACTGCGTTAACCAATGGATGGCAAGCTTTTTTGTCCGTTTTACATCCTCTTTGCATCTGTTGGTGCAGTGTGACAGGGGCTTAAGTTAGGAAGTGGACAAAGAGTGAACATGCTGCTTTCACTGTACAGTGTAGAGATCTTAACTTAATTAGATACCAATTGGTTTCCATGACTTTGACTGATCTCACCCTGGTTCCTCCTCCAACTTAGTCTTTCTTCTGATACATTGCTTAACAACTGTGTTACTAATTTAACAACTGCAATGACTCACTTAACAAACATTGTGAGGAAAGTCATAGAATGGGGCAAAACTCACTTTGCAAATTTCTCATTTAGCAACATAAGCTCAATTGTGGTCATAAGTCAAGGACTACCTGCACTGCATTCTGATCACTGCATCACCATGGCTCTACCAGCACTAAATGCAAAATGATGTCTTGCCCAAAGCTTTCTGATGTCATCTTAATCTCCCTTATTTTACACTTTCCTCCTTTTTTATTCACACAATGAAGCTGCTTGCTCTCTAAGACACTATGTCATGCCCCTGTTAGAATCTGACTCCAAGGAAGGGGAGTGTGGCTCCCAAGGGTGTGGAGGACACTGGGGAAGGGCACAGGCTGGCTGGTCATTCAGAGGAAGACCAAGCCCATCCCCTCTTCATCCTAGGACACACAGGGAGGAGCGGATAAGGGAGAGACATGAATGGTGGTTGTTTAGGGGAGGAAAGGGCACTGATACCCTTCATGGGCTGCAGCTGTGAGGACTGTTTAAAAGGACAAACTGCACATGTCCCAGTGCTGGAAACAAAGCATGACATAGTTCTAGTCTTTCAGTTCTTATATGAGTTCTGGCATCCTTCCCAGTGTGTGTATTTCAATATCTGTGGACGTCTTCAAGCCCTTATCCTGTCTTGTCTCCTTAATTGCTTCAGTGTGGTTTGTGTTGTTTTTTTCTATTTATAATTTATATGTATTTTGAGTTTGAATGGAATTTCTTCCTTTTCGCAACTGTTTGTGGGGAGTTTTTCCTCCAGTCAATGATATTTGGACCTTTGAAGCCAAGTTGAAGTAATTAAAGGGGCTTCACCTGTTTTTGTGACTTTGTTGCTTTTGCATCCCATCATGGGTCATCACACACTACAGCGCTTCCCTACTTCAGGAAAAATGCAAGCCAATTGGATGTCAGTGGCACAGTGATGAATAACTGAATATTTTCTCAAAAGTGGAGTGAGGAAATACTTTTTAAAAATAGTGAAGTTCTTTGACATTAAACCAAGGGTTCCCCCCATCCCCACTTTAACTATACACTGTATGTGTGTAAAGAAGAATATAGATGCCATTCTTAAAAACTGGAAAAAGATTCAAGTCTTTCCTTTTGGGAAGTGGTACTTTTCTTTCCTTCTTTTTCTCCTTCCCTCTCCCCCCAAAGGCAGTTATGATTACTAAGACAAGAATAATTGGCCATAAAGTCCTTTTTATAGTTTCACAATTATTTTTGCACTGACTGAAAGTGGCAAGGAAGATCTGGTTTTATGAGTAGGTCCTCTAATTTGGCTTTCATTTAATTTCCCAAGCTTCCCTCGCTTCTCTTCTTCTTCTCCCTCCCAATCGTTAGATCCAATGTATCTTTTTTAAAATTAGAAAACTAATAGTCATGTTATTTTTCCAATTAAAACCAATCACTGGTCAATAATCTTCTAACTTTAACAAACATATTTCTTCTTCCTCTTCCTCCTCCTCCTCCTCCTCCTCCTCCTCCTCCTCCTCCTCCTCCTCTTCCTCCTCCTTCTCCTCCTCTTCCTGCTTCTCTTCCTTCCTGTTCTCCTCCTCCTCCTGCTTCTCCTCCTGCTTCTCCTCCTTCTCATTCTCCTTTTCCTCCTCCTCCTCCTCCTCCCTTCTTCTCCCTCTTCCCCTTTCCTTTCCCCTTCTTTACATTTGAAAAAAGAACAGTTTTATAACCTAGGTTTCAAGTAAAATAATATAATAATTTGTCAGGAATAGCATTTTGGAGCATGGCAAAGAAGTGGGATATAAGCAAACATTGGAAAAGCTTGCCTTTTATTCATAAAAAAAAATTGATTGAAGAAACAATCTGTAGAGGGGGCAAAGGAATTTTGCTTAGTCTGTATGCTCATAAAACCTGAGTGTCAATCAAGAAGCTCTTCCATTTTTTCTCTTGGATAGGCCAGGGAATAATAAATTTAGCTTGAATGTACATTTATCTAGTGTTTATTTTTAAACCAAAACTCAATTATCCTTTGAAGATTGCACTTCGCTGAAGTTTACAGTGTAGTTTGCAAATCAATAAATAATATGTTATGGGAAAAGGCTGCAATCAAGTAATCATATATTCATAAGCATCACATACAAATTTATTCTGTGAAATGCTATGTGTAAAACCGTAAGCATAAATAAGCATGCACCACAATGCCAACTGCTATAGAAATGAAGCAAATACCCAGCTGAGGGATTGAAAAGAAACTGAGTAGGCAAAAGTGAGAAAAAGAAGAGCTGAGCTTGGGAGAATCCCCTTAGTATCGTGGCATCACTTGAGAGCTACATAATCAGGAGTGATAGTTTCACTCCATAGCTGCCTGAGCTTCAGTGAGATCAGGCTGAAATCCTTGCTTTCTGGCAAGGATTATAACTTGCCTAATGTACTAATGGGAGCAGAGTTAAAAGAGCAATCAGCCTAGAATCCTTACATCATCACAAGTGAATTAAGTGCAACCTTCCTTAAATTAGGAATTAGGATGAAACATGCTAGCCCAGGGCAATAAATAGTCCTGAACTAGTTGGCTTATGTCAATGAAGATTCTCAATCATCCAGGTAGACTTGCCTGAGAGATGTCTGAAGTTGCTTGAAGGTTGAATCATTTGAACAGGACTAATTTCATTTTTTGCTTTGAAGTGACAATTAGTCCAGTTGCAAGGATTGCAATGATTCGACCTTCAGACAACTCTACCTGGATGGTTGTGAGCCTTCATCAACATATTGAAATGTATTTTGGGGTGGAAACCCCCTGAGATTGGTGTGGTGGGAGTTGGCACATTCCAGTGACTCTCTTCCTAACTGTCTTCTGACAATAGAATCTATAGATGAAACCAACCACCACAGTGGGCTTTTAAAAACCCTTCCTCAAATAAAGCCGCAACTTTTGTGTCAAACCACAAGCATTACTGCCTTGCCGTTTCTTTCTGAATGATGTTGCAGTGAGATGTTCCTGTTTCTTGAAGTTGATTTTTCCCATCCAGAGCTGCATCTTGACTTCTAAATTATGCAAATGTATATCAGGAGAGGAGCAACTGATTCCCCCTCTTGTCTCCTTGAGTATTTTTGATTCCTTACTTATCCATGTATCCTTCCTTCCTGCCTGCCATCTAGCCATCGTTAATCTATCAACTATCTATCAATCTATTTATCTGTCTGTCTGTCTATCTATCTATCTATCTATCTATCTATCTATCTATCTATCTATCTATCTTCTATCTATCTTCTATCTATTTATTTATCTATCACCTATCTATCATCTATCTCTATCCACCTAACGAACCATCATATCTTTTCTTTCTTTCTTTCTTTCTTTCTTTCTTTCTTTCTTTCTTTCTTTCTTTCTTTCTTTCTTTCTTTCTCTCTCTCTCTCTCTCTTTCTTTCTTTCTTTCTTTTTGTTTCTTTCTTTCCTTCCTTCCTGCCTTCCTGCCTTTCTTTCTTCATTAATCTATCATCTAGCTGTCAGTCTGCCTCTCTATCTCTTTCTTTCTGTCTGTCGATCTACCTATCTACCTACCTACCTATGTCTTATCTATCCCTTACCTATTCTCTATCTATTTGAAAAACTTTTTCAAGGACAGATGTACAACATGTGGTTTGCATACTCTCTTAGTTTGCAAGGATGGTTTCTTCCAGGCCACATCCCATCCCATCCACCACATGTCATGTCGCCAATACAAATGGTTGATTGTGTGGCAACTCTCCTCCTCTTTTAGACCCTTTCTAAAGGTCTTTTTGTTAAATACACCCAGACACCATTTGACAGATGAGTGGCTAATTGCTCTGCGAATTACCTCCATCGATTCCTGTTTCATGTTGCGCCAAACAAACAAAAGATATTAATGCTTTGGAGAGGGGGAAAAAATGAACCATGACCTTTCTCTACAAACACAGCTTGCGGCCTCTGATTATTGGTGATTCCAAAGAGCAGCGGTCAGTCACAATCGCTGTAACTCTATGATCACTATAATAAGCTTCCCTGACCTTCTCTGCCATGTTAAGTGGTTTAAATTTATTTGCCCAACAATACCGAAGCTTTCATTTAAAGTCACAGAACAGCCAGTTCAACGTTAAGAGGCCACAATGGGGGTGAGTTGAGGGGTGGGTTGCCAGCTATTTATGTACTTATTTATTTACTTTGGCACGCACTGAAACTTTGCATGGTGAGATGTCCATATATCCTGACGCTAAAATTGCAATGGGGTAAGGCCACCCTAAACCATGATTCCAACTATGATCAAACCAGAGGTTCTGAAAACTTCTAAAATTCTTCAGAAATGGATCAAGAGCAGGGGTGTCATACTCTATTTCATTGCGGGCCACATCAGGGTTGTGTTTGACCTCAGGGGGTCATGGTGGGCATGGCCAGGGTAAGCATGGTCACTCATGTTGGGGGCGCCTGTGCTCTGCCAGTGAAAGTGGGCTCCGGAGGTCCTTTTTGGCTGCAATGGCCTCCTGCAGCCCTTTGCCAGCAAAAACAGAGTGTGATGACCTGGGGCATGGCACAAAGGCCACACAGTCAGATAATCAGTAGGAGTCCCTTTATTAGCTCCAACTTTGCCCCCGATGTCCTGGTTACCTTTTGGGCTGAAGAAAAACTCTCCCAAGAACAGCCTTTGGCTGCAGAGAATCAAGTCCAAAGCGTGGTCAACAAAAACTGTAACTAAGTCTAATCAAGGCAAGATGAGGTAATTAGTCCAAGAGGACAAGAGAAGGAATTCCAGATGTGAAAGAATGGCAGTAATTCAACCTGGTTGGGAGGATGCCAGGAACACAGATAACCAAAGTCAATACAGGATAAACTCATGTTTGTTCCCAGCAGACGCTGCACTTAGTTTGCATCTCTTAAATTCTCATTCCCAGATGTGGCTAATGAAGGGAATCAGGGCCTTTTCCACCCCTGTAAGCCAGACAACCCACATTGCTCTCTTCTCCATTCCTCCCTGTGTGCCCTAGGATGAAGAGGGGATGGGCCTGGGTCTTCCTCTGAACTCCTTCTCCCTTGTTCTACCTCTTCCCTGCTCTGCCCAGCCGGACTTTGCTCTTTCCCAGTTTCCTCCACAGCCAATGGAGCCACACTCCCACTCCCTGTCAGCTGTTCATCTTCCTCCTTGGATTCAAACTCTGATAGGGGCATGACACAGAGCTTGGGAGTGCCATGCACAGCCCTCCTGAGCTCCATTTTCACTGGCAGAGGCACTGCAGGCCAGTCCTTTGCTGTTTCCAGAGTGGCTCCATGGGTCAGATCTAAGTACCCTATGGGCAGGATCATGCCCATGGATCTCGAGTTTAACACCTATGATCAAGAGGGTCAACATGAAGGTAGAAAGAAGATGGTGTCTCTCCATCCCTTCTAGGGTCTCCTTTTTATTGAGCATTGTTTCTTCTTGCTGCAAACAAGAGTAAGTGAATAAGTAAGGCCAGTTTAAGGACAAGTCTTTCCCCTGGCTGAGAATCATGGGGAAGAGGGGAAAAGCCTCATCTCCCATTTTTTGCCACCTCTCTAGGGGTATGGAAGGAGCTCAATAAACTCCAGCTAGTAAAGGAACAGTATAATAACAGCTGTGAGATTGCTGTAAGCCCAAAACTGGAAGAATGAAGATAGCCCTACAGAAAGTGAAATAATAAGGAAAATATTAGTCTGTGCAGAGATGGACAGGCTAACTTTAGAAATCAAAGATAAGAGTGAGACAGAGTATTATGAAGTCTGGAGTAAAATGTATCCATGGCTGGAGTCAAGGAAAAAGAAAGAAAGGGTTAACGCTTTATAGGAATGAAAGTTAAAGTTCTGTAAACCAAAGAGAATGGAATATAATGAACAAATATGAGATGATACGAAGGCATGAGCATAAAAAATGGCTGTAAATATGTAAATAATTGAATATCAATGTAGATAAATGTAAATAGAAATAATATTCAGCTAGCACTATACGAATAACATAAAGGAAAAAGGAAATTAACTGTTATGTGTATCTCTATACTATAGCTTGTGTGGCCAAAATGATGGCCAAGAAAGTCGCACTGCGTTCAATTGTTTTTTAAAAAATAAAAATAAAGTCCAGCTGGTGGTATTAGATTCAACTATGAGATTGAGGCTCCATCTTCTTGAGGTTCAGTCAATGACAATGAAGTTGCACCTATACCTTTGAGCCATGTATCAGTGTTGCATGCACATACAAAGGAGTAGGGATTCGATCACATGGTTTCAAATTGCACTTGATATTTTGAATGGGGAAAAAGTTGTATCCGCCTGATATATAAGTTATTTATCTGGGGAACTAGGTCTTTTCTTTTCTTCCCCCCTCTCCTCCTCTCCCCCCCCTCTCCTCTCCTCTCCTCTCCTCTCCTCTCCTCTCCTCTCCTCTCCTCTCCTCTAGAGGTGCAGAACACTGGGGGCAGTGTTAAAAGAGACCTCAGCCTAGAATCCTTACATAGTCACAAGTGAATTAAATACAACCTCCCTTGAATTTCATTGGCCCTTATCTAGCACCAAGCAGGTTGATTGAGAAGATTCCCGTGAATCGGCTTGGGTAGCAATAAATCAATTTAATTGGACCTTCATGTGTAGACCTGATCTTTTGTGCCTGACAAACGGTGATCTATCAAATTATTTTTAATGACTTGTAATAAGATCAAAGTGAAATCTGGAGCTGTTCTCCAATTAACAGCAATTTCACCTGTAAAAAAAAAATGTTGATATTTCCTAAAAGGGTGCAACAGGTAGAACAAAAAGTCCCTCTTTGATGGAGATGTGCAGTTCAGGATGCAAAAATAGATAAGTAAAATAAATTAACTCTTATGATAGCTTTCCATTTTTACCTTCCAATATTGTTTTTCTTCTGTGAGTGTGTTTAAGTTTGCTTCATTAACTTCCCAAACCATATAATCATAACAATCCTTGTCCCATAATCCTTATCTATCTGAGCCATTTTTTGGTGGGGGGGAATGAGAGAAGAGGTTCCAGTGCCTTAATTGTCTCTGCAACTCAACCCTGCTCCCAAAAAATAAAATAAAATATGAATCAGAACAGTAATAAATCCCCTTCCTCTTTTACACTCAGTGTTTTATTTCCAGAGGGTTAATGATTGTTCTTTTTGGAAAACAGTTTCACTTTTTTAGAAAAATCAAATTGATATATAGACTATACTTACATTTTTTAAATTTCATTTTTCATCTCACCAACTCCCCCTCCCCATTGCAGTTTCGGCTTGTGCTTTTTCAGGTAAATCGCAGCTCCAAGTCCTTTAATAAAGTAAATTTCTTCCCATGGTTGGTCTTTCTGAAGCACTAAAACAACCTTATCTATCAAGTTTTCGTGTTTGCATAATAAACCATACAAAACAGCCACTAAAAGCAGTTTGTTATTGCTTCCAGCAACAGGGCTTATGATAGGAGTGGCAGATCCACTCCCATTGGTAATAATCTATTGATCAGGAACAGGAAAAAAAAATAACCAGGCTAAAAAGTAGATCATTAGGGGGATGATTTTCAAACTTTCATACCTCTGAGAAGTCACCATCTTACTTTCCAAATAAATCTGTGTATGACTGACTGACTCTGGGCAAAGTGACCAGCTCTGAGGAATGTACAAGAATAAAAACAGAGGCAAAACAAGTCAATCCATATAAACAATGAAAGCTAACTCAGAGATAAACTCCCATGTTCTTCTAACATAGTAATGTTCTCAAGGAGTTATCCATTCAGCCATACAAAACCTGGAAAAACAGCCAATTCTTAAGGGGTCATCTAAAAGGGAGAGTGGTAATGTTTGGACTTCAGTATTAACTGTGTCCTTATGTTTTTTTTTAATTGATTATGTTGATGTCAACTCTTAGGAACCACACAAAAAAATGATCTCCGTGATGATATGTGTCCAAACTGGTCTTTCAGGTCTTCCCACTGTGCATCCATTAACCAACTGTAAGTGTGTCCATCCACCTAGCTATTAAATAACAGAATAGCAGAGTTGGAAGAGACCTTGTGGATCATCTAGTCCAACCCCCTGCCCAAGCAGAAGACCCTACATCATTTCTGACAGATGGCAGTCCAGTCTCTTCTTGAAAATTCCAGTAATGAAGCTCCCACAACTGCCGAAGGCAACTTCTGTTCCATAGGTTGATTGTTCTCCCTGTCAGAAAATTTCTCCTTATTTCCAGGATGAATCTCTCCTTGTTCAGTTTCCATCCATTACCCCTTGTCTGGCCTTCAGGAGCTTTGGAGAATAGCTTGGCCCCCTCCTCTCTGTGGCAGCTCCTCAGATATTGGAACCCTGCTATCATGTCTCCTCTGGTCCTTCTCTTCACTAGACTAGACATGCCCAGTTCCTGTAACCATTCATCATATGTTTCAGCCTCCAGTCCCCTCATCATCCTGGTTGCTCTTCTCTGCACTCTTTCCAGAGTCTCAACATCTTTTTTATAGTGTGGTGACCAAAACTAGATGCAGTAGCCTTAAGTGTGGTTTTATTATTACCTCACTTGATCTTGACTGAATCCCTCTGTTAATGCACTTTAGGATTGGACTGGCTGTTTTGCTTTCCACTACGCACTGTTGGCTCATATTTAATTGATTATCCTCTTCATTTTCCTTCATCTTCTTCATTATTTGATCTTATTTCTTAAAAGATAGAGGAAGACTGGAAATGTTATTTCATTTAGACAGAAGACATGGAGGTTATTTTTAGTAGAAGAATGATGGCTTTATGAAGGGTGGAATTGAACAGTTGTCAACACTTGGATGAGCAGTTTCATATATTAGTCTAATCCTAAACAGTCTATGATCTGTGAGTAGACCACTTATAGCTCCCCGAACAAAGCAAGGAGACAAACAAAGGAAGAGGCTTATCTCAGAAACATATTAGAAGAATTTACTTTTTGTAAAAAAGTTGTTGTGTAGTGCATTTTATTTGAATTTTCCACTGGGAAAAATTATCTACCAAAGGGCAGGGAAAGTCATATTTATGCCATATAATGCAGCCAACCATTATTAATATGCCAAACTAGTTTGTCCCTTGTAGAGATGTCAGGAAAACTGTTAAATAGAGTTGAAGAGTTGCTTGAAACTCTGTGTAGATTAGAGAAACTGAAATTGTTTCACCATGTAGCGGAGTGAATCATTAACATATTTCACTTCTGCTATGGTATTCATCCGTCTGTCCCAAAGGTCCACCCCCTCCCTTGAAACAAGGGGATAGTAAATCCATTACTTTCATTTTATAGAAGTATGGAAATTGTACAAATTTATGCAGCTGGTGAGTGGCAGAAACAGTAATGGAACCTAAACATTCTCCCTGGAGTAAAACCCCAATCAACGCCTTTCACTATTTCTTGGGGCTGTGACTATGTTGTTGATTTATTCAGTGGGTTAGTTGGTTAGTTGGGTATCAAATTTATCTTCTTATTCTCCACTATAAAATTAGCTTTCCTGAGGCCTTACCAGGACACACTGTTGGAGATCTTGCCTTGATTCTGATCTAGGAAAAAAACTCCTCTGAAGTATTTTTTTAAATTTTCTATTCTTTTGTTTTATCTACACCTTTAAGTTGTATACGTGTCTCTTTCTCTTTCTCTCTCTCTCTCTCTCTCTCTCTCTGTGCAACATTTTCGTACCACTTCGTACTCTTTTTCTGCCCAATGTTCCTTACTTCAAAAGATGAGATAGGTACAAAAAAAAGCAATTATTATCAGTTGGGGTTTCAAAGAAGTGCAAACCTCTCTGTCTTGGTTATTCTTTCAAAGTTTCAAGAGATATTTGTCTAAATTTTTGGGCCCAGATTTCCACTCCATCCATGATTTGAATAAAGAAGAATTCAACCAAGTTCCACGAAAAGATACTTTCTTGCATTTCATCCCTCCAGGATTTTTTTATCTGAATGAGAATTTGCTCTATTTGCTTTCAGAGAAGTAGATGTTTTGTTCTTACTTACTTAAAGATGGCCAAGGGCTGTGTATGGATGTCCTGCCTTCATTTATACATTTGATTTATAATCCATCTTTCATTCAGAAGCTCAACAAAGTATATTTAGCATTCCTTCTTCTATTTTTTCCTTACAGCAATAACTTTGGACATGTGATGTAACACCTGGAAAAATATGGCATTCTTCACTTAATCCTCCAGGGAAAGATGAAGGCAAATGAGGTCCAGGCGGAAGGAGAACATCATGGCTTCAAAATCTAAGGAACTGGTTTGGACAAATCTCAGCAGCACTTTTTTTCATGTGGCTGTTGATAAAAATAGGATCGTCAACATGATTGCCAATGTCTGATGACAAATATGGTACAAGAAGAAGAAGCAATAACTGTATGGTCAGGGAACATGGTTTCTTGACTCCTAGCCCAGTAGATCCACCAACTTTGGCCTATTTTGTGTCAGATTTCATCTTTCCACCTTTTGTCAAGGAAGGGTCAAACAATTTTAGAATGGAAATGCCCAGTTATTTGATTTCAATAAAGAAGGCATCCTTTATAAAGATGAGTCCCTAGTTTGTTCAGTGATGCCATAGAGCTGTGCAAAAATATTTGCTTCAAATTTCTGATTTGAACACATTTTCATTCAAAGGAATCAAAGCTGAAACAAAAATAGCAATAGTCCTTAGACTTATATACTGCTTCACAGTGCTTTACAGCCCTCTCTAAGCATTAATTTATAGAGTCAGCATTTCCCCCCCAACAATCTGGGTCCTCATTTTCCTGACCTTGGAAAGATGGAAGGCTGAACCCACCTTGAATTGGTCAGGATGGAACTTCAGATTGTGGGTAGAGTTTGCCTGCAATACTGCATTCTAACCTCTGTGCCACCATGGCTCAACTAGTTGTAGAACAACTAATAACACTGCAGTTGGGTAGCTCATAGACATCTCTCCAAACCTTGAACCTGAACTCTGACACTGCAAGCTTCACTAGCTTCTGTAGCCATTGTGCTCTTGGTAGCAGTTGTATGATCAAGACATCAATGTAACAATGAAACATGTAGTCAGGCTGATGTATGCATTGCACGTTTTCAAACATTACCCTCATTCGCGCTGAATGGCCATGGGAGACATGGTTTTGAATCATCCATTGCGGATTTTTCTTCCCATTACAAAGCTGGGTGCGAGAGCATCGTCCAAGGTGACTTACCTTCACCTTGACAAGATGCTTTGTCCAAGGAGACAGGCCAATTCTTGTCAAGGCAAAGATGTGATGTGAGTCCTCTCATCAGAATGATGCATTTCTGCTTGGCAAGGGGTTTTGCTTTGCTTTGAAGGCTTGACTGGCAGTCAATAACCAGCATTAGCGAACTGGAAGCATTTGAAGGCCTGCAAACTTCTAGAAACCACACCAAACCATGTGGCTTCTTTGCATTATTTGTGAAAGTGCAAAAGGAGGCCCTAGCATTGCAAAGAAACTTAAGGGCTTGCTTTGAAGCATGATCAGAACAAAACCTTTGGCAGCTCTTCATGATCCCCCATGAAAAACTGTCCCAGTTTCAGGATCAGTCCAATTTCTCCTGCTGCTCCACCAATATGGGTTTTCTAAGCAAGATCTCTTAAACCTTCCACTTGGTCCCCTGTTTGAGTTATCACTGATCCTTGATTGTTCATAATATTGGCTTTCTGACAGACTTTGGAATGAAGCCATTTTTATTAATTTAGTTATTTTTGCTGATATAAAAGATCGTCTATCATGTTAATGATATATCGGTCTGCAGTACCACTGAACAATAATTACAGAATGTTCTTAATAGCAAATCATTTGTCACAATCACACTTCTCTGAAACAATCTTTTGTTGAGCAATAGAATACATTAAGGGAGAAAG
Source organism: Laticauda colubrina (assembly GCA_015471245.1). Classification (NCBI taxonomy): domain Eukaryota; kingdom Metazoa; phylum Chordata; class Lepidosauria; order Squamata; family Elapidae; genus Laticauda; species Laticauda colubrina. The sequence goes on along the minus strand of BLBF01000077.1, from coordinate 5,570,882 downwards.
CAATACACCTTTACACTTACCAATTAAAAGGTCCTAGACATATAGAATTCACATGAAATTCAGAGCATAGTATTATAAATTATGGCCGCTGCTTGGGAAATCCTGATAGGCACATAACTTGCTGCCAATTTCTAATTTTCTGTCAATTTATACATGTCTTTTCAGGTGTAATAGACACAAAGTTATGGGAATGACGTTGTGTCACAGCAAAATGTAGAAATTTGGAGAGGTCAGAAAATAAATATAAAATAGCAAGTACAGAATTCTTAATATAGAATATTTCCTTCCTCCTCTCCTCTGTTAATGGTACAACTGCTTTTCTTTGTGTAGTATATTACTTTGGGATGTTGCCTGGTTCTCCCTCCCTCCCTCCCTCCCTCTCTCTCTCTCTCTTATCTGTCTGTCATCTATCTATCTATCTATCTATCTATCTATCTATCTATCTATCTATC
>BLBF01000077.1:5556273-5570420 GCA_015471245.1 Laticauda colubrina | reverse complement strand
ATCTATCTATCTATCTATCTATCTATCTATCTATCTATCTATCTATCTATCCATCCACCCACCCACCCATCCATCATCTATATCTGTCTACATCCATCCATCCATCCATCCATCCATCCATCCATCCTCACACAAATACACACATGAAATATATGAGGTCCTTGGTGCTCTCTTTGCTTTGTTGTTTTCTTGCAGATATTTCATTACCTAAACTAAATAACATAATCAATGCTACTTCTGCTTTCCTTAGCCAAAACTGTCTCCCCCCCCCTTTCTCGGGTCATTTGAAATACAAATATTTTCTTCTATCGATACATTTATGAATGTGTACTTTGAAATAGCACTTTAAACAATCTTGGTGTGTGTGTGGGGAAACACTGAAATTATGGACTTAAGGGCAGAAATACAAATTTTCAGGGCATACTCCAACACGAGACAGAAAGCAACCCCTATATTAACATCTTATGGAGGATATAATTTGTGGTAATACATCTCACTGTAGAGGAATATGCCCGTAGTTTGCAAAACAGTCCTTGGTGAATCACTGATGAGCCTGTCAGGTACTCATTCTTCATCAACTCAGTCTTGGTGCAATCAATACCTTAAAAAGTGAAAATTGTGCCTTTGGTTTTAGACCTATATTCAGAATTTGATTATCACCGTCCCCAAAAAGAAGGAAAAACAGAGGCCAATAATTTTCTCTTTGTTTCTGTCCTACAGAGATAAAGTCAACATAATAGAGGAAATACCTGCTCTTATCCAATGAAATCTTCATCTCCGATTCTACTTGACTGTTCTCTATGGAAAACAACAGCCCAGTATGTGCTGAACATGCTCAGAAAGAGACAGTCAGCTGTTGGGTTACCATCAATGAAAACTCAAGGATCAAAGTGACAAACAGGATGAGAGCCTTCCAGAATGCAAAGTTTGGCTGCATGTCAAAAGTGTTTCAACTTACAGTGAATGTATTAGCTTAAATTCAAAATATTAAATCCTCCATGTGGAATAAAATATTATCAGGAGAACTGGAGGAGGTATACCCAAGTAAAACATAGAGGAGAAACACCCACAAGAATAATTAGTGAGAACCGAGCATACGCTACTGAGTCATTTTTGACTCCAAGTGACCACACAGATAAATTGCTTCGGTGACAATCTGTTCTCAGTCTGGCCTTTCAGTGATACCTCCACTTGCCACTGTAACTAAATCTATTCACCTATTCACCTGGTTGTCTTCTTCCTCTCTTTTGTTCTACCTTTCCCATCACCAAAGCCTTCTTCAGAGAGCTCGGTCTTTGCCTGATTGATTGACTGATTGGTCATTAAATCAATGTCAATTCTTTAGCAACCACATAAATGTTCTCCATAATTATCTGTTCCTAAATTGGTTTTTCAAGTCTTGCAACAGTGCACCCATTGCTACTGAAACTGAGTCTGTCCATCTTGCCATGGATCTTCTTCTCTTTCCTTCCAATTTTTCAGAATTAGACTCTTCTCTAGAGAGCTGGGTCTTCATATAGTGCCTACCAATTATTCACTAATCCTTGGAAAGAAATGGGAATTGAATTGGAGTGTATTGAAAGGAGTAAAGGTAAAGGTTCCCCCTCACACATACATGCTAGACATTTCTGGCTCTAGAGGGTGGTGCTCATCTCCATTATAAAGCCAAAGAGTCAGTGCTATCCGAAGATGTCTCTGTGGTCCTGTGGCCGGCATGACTAAATGCCGAAAGTGCACGGAATGCTGTTCCCTTCCCACCAAAGTGGTCCCTATTTTTCTACTTCCATTTGTACATGTTTTTGAACTGTTAGGTTGGCAGAAGCTGGGACAAGTAACGGGAGCTCACTCCATTACGCAGCACTAGGAATTTGAACTGCCGAACCGCTGACCTTTCTGATCGACAAGCTCAGTGTCTTAGCCACTGAGCCACTGTGTCCCTTTGATAGCTTCCTAACCCCCCCCCCCCCAAATCCCTGCAAAATTTAAAAATAATACTTCTGTAACAATTTCATAGGGTGATGGGCAAAAAAAATTAGCAGGAAGAATAATAACTATTGAGTTTCTCACATAGAAGATTGAATAATTAAGGGCAGCAGTTCTATTTTTCTTCTGATCATATTTGCTGCAAGAATTCTCTCACAAGGTCATATAGAGAGAGTGACATTAATTTAGATATGCATACACTGAAAGTCCTTTTCTCAAATTCCTTGAAGAAAAACACACAGATGCTTCCAGAAAGGAATTTCATTTGGCTTTATGTAAGACTGTCTAGTGATTCTATGGAGGGGAATTTGCTGCCTTGAGTTATTCGTAAAAATAATAATAAAAAAGGTGGGATATCAATCAATCAATCTATCAATCATCAATCAGGGCAACTTCAACTTCAGACCAATAAAATCAAGTAAGCAACACCCCAATCAAAAAACTGCCAAAGAGCCATCAGTAAATAGCCCAACCAAAGAGTCCCTAAAACCACTCATGCTCACAGAGACAGGCAAGACACCAGAATATAAATTGACAGCAAACAGCACTCCTTGCTAGCACTGATGATATTACCTAGTTAAGATAATGAAATGTCTGCAAGAAAACAAGCAGGCTCAGAGACCACCAAGGACCCCTCAGTTCCTCCTCCTCCTCCTCCTCCTCCTCCTCCTCCTCCTCCTCCTCCTCTTTCTCTCCCCACTTACAAACCCAACTTCTTTCTAGCATTGATGATGTTACCTAGTTAGCGTCATTAAATGTCTGCAAGAAAACAACCAGGCTCAGAGAGTACCCTCATTTCAATCCCGAGCTATAAATATTCTCCTTTATTGGAATCATCAATCAATTGATCAATCAATCAATCAATCAAAGAGAACCTTCACTTCAATTGATTCAGAGAAAAAAATAATGTATTAGTTCTACTGGTAGTCCTTGACTTATAACTGCTCGTTTATTAACCATTCAAAGTGATGATGGCACTGAAAATAGTGACCTTTGACCATTTTTCACGCTTGCGACCATAGCAGCATCCCCATGGTCACATGATCAAAATTCAAATGCTTGGCAACTGGTTCATTATGTATGATAGTTGTATACCATACAGGGGTCATGTGATTCTGTTTTGTGACCTTCTGACAAGCTAAGTCAATGGGGAAGCCAGATTCACTTAACAACTGCGTTACTGTGATGACCCAGGGTGGGGATACAAAATAAACACAGTGACAAAAACCCAGTGAAGCCCCTTTTATTTCTCTACTTTTGAGTCCAAGCTCCAAACATCCTTGATGGAAGACAGAAAACTCCCGCACAAGCAATTACAAGAGGGAGGGGAAAAATAGCACAAACCATGCAAGATAAGGGTTGGAGGATGTCCACAGATAACACACACTGGGAAGGACACCAAATTCAGAGAGGAACTAGAGGTATGTCCACACTTCATTTCCAGCATTCATCCATATACATGTCTGTCCTCTTATCCAGTTCTCACAGCTGCAGCTCATGAAGAGGATCAAGGCCCTCTCCTCCCATCTCTCCCTTATCCTCTCCTTCCTGTGTGCTCTAGGATGGAGAGGGGATGGGCCTGGGTCCTCCTCTGACTACTCAACTGTCCTTGGCCCTTCCCCAGCCTCCTCCACAACCTCTGGAGCCACACTTTGGTTGTTCCTCCTCTCCCTCAGAGTCATTCTCCACCAGGGGCATGACAGTTGCTAACTTAATGTTGTGACCTAGGCTTCCCTGACCTATGCTGTGAATTACATTCATTCACAAGGCTTCCCAAACAGTCTTTCAGGGGAATGTTTATGAACACCCACCTTATCGCACTTGGAATGCTGCCAGAGAACTAGTTGCCAAACGAAGTGCAACGCCAAACTTGACACAGAGTCAAACAGAGCTTTTCAAAGTGTGAATCGACCAGATGAATGAATTGCTTCCTGCAAAAGCTCACATCCTATTCTCTCCTCTTTTATACCCTATGGGAGGGGCCAATCATCTCCAAGGTGTGGCCTTACTTCTGAGTCGATCCTTCTTTCTCAACTGTTCTTGTCTTCTAGTAGTTCTGTGCATGCGCAGGCTGGGAACTGGTTCCCGAAACTCCCACACCTCACTGCTGTCTGACTCTGAAGGCAGCTGATGCCTGCCAGCCTGCCCTGGCCCCATCCTTGTCTCTGATGCAGACCCCTCATCCGAGCCCTCCCCAGCCTCCAAGACTGGCCCAGGTTCCTCCACAACCTCCTTCCTCCTGTTCGACCCTGCTGTCTGCTTTGTCAGCCGCCAGTGGGCCACAACACTTAGCAGTAGTGATTCCCTTAACAATCATGGCAAGAAAAATCATAAAATGGGCCAAAGTTCACTTAACACATTTCTCACTTTAGCAACATCAATTCTGGACTCAATTGTGGCCGTATATCGAAGACTACCTGCCTTGCCGTCCTTTTCATGATGGGATCGGCCCTCAAAATAGATTCATTTCCAGCCTATTTCAGGCACCCCTTAGCCATGATTCAGCTGGGGGTTGATTTGATTTGGTTTTGTGCAGCCAAGTTGTGAATTTCTCTCCTCCAGCTGTAGTGGAAGAGACAAGAAGGAAAGAAAGAAAAGCAGTCAGCTTGGCATCCTTGGGCTTTTAATCTCCCCAATTTCATTTGCTCCATCTTCCGAAGCAGGTTTTGAACTGTAAGGACCCATCGCCAAGACTCACAAATGTCTTTAACTCCTTTCAAAGGGACAGGACATCTTCAAGAACCAAGATTCCAGCGGCTTCCCTTCCCCCTAAAACTCCTGAGCATGCCACCCCACCTCTTGCCCACATTCAGTCCAGAAGAAAAATCCCTCCAAAGCAATGGTTGTTTTTATTAAATTCTCCTCAATAAAAAGCTCAGGCAGGATTTATTAGGTACTCAGGGCGGACGTTTAGTATTTCGCTAGTTATTAAGTGAAAATCAATAGAAAGCAAAGAAAATGGAAGTCACTGCTCTGTTAGCACGGTGTTGTCGCCTAGATATTATGTTGGCTGTCTTGTAGATTCATGACAGACGAAAGCGAAGGGGCTGAGGACTCTTTCTGCTTACATTGCAGGAGCCAAAGTGGGGTTATTCATTAGAGCAGGCAGCTGGTCAGATGGATTTCCAGCTCAGTTTTACCATTTATCTTGAAAACGTCGGTATCCAGTGAGAAAGAACCCTGATATTATGTGATATCACTGGCAGCTTTATGTATCTAAATCAGGATTTATCGTTATTTTGTTCGGAAGACCTCTCTCGTTTTCTCTCTCTCTCTCTCTCCCTCTTTTTTTTCCTCAAGAAATACCATTTCATGGGCAGACAATAATAGCTAAAACCATGTCAAAGATAACCTTTCACGATGTCCGTCCACCACGTCCTGTAAAACAAACAGAACCTGGGGTATTAATAGGTTTAACCACTTTCAAACAAATCATGCTGTCTTGAGGCGATGCCTCTCTGCACCTCAGTGGGAAAGAGAGTTGAGGTGGATGGTCAGGTAGCTGCAGCAGTCGCCCTCCGACGATTAAAATAGGAGCTTGCTTTCTTGCCTTGTTTTCCTGGCGAACACTTTGACGATAAATAAATACGGAGTTGGGGCTTGTTTTAATAGCCTCTTGAAAACATTAGGAACTTTGCAAGTCGAAAGATTGCAGCAGCTTTCTTGTGCTTTTGCTAAAATAATCAAGCCAAATCTGTCCATCTCTCTCTCTCTCTCTCTCTCTCTCTCTCTCTCTCTCTCTCTCTCTCTCCCTCTCTCCCTCTTTGCCTGCCTGTCTGACTATCTATCATCGATCTATCTATCTATCTATCCATCTATCTACATCTACCCACTTACCTTATCTATTTACCTTATAAACCTATCATCCAACCACCCATCTATCTCTGTATCTCTCTGTGTATCTCTCTCTCTCTCTTTCTCTTTCTCTCTCTCTCTCTCTCCATCTACCTACTTAAGGAAAAAAATATTTAATTAAAAAAAATATTGCAGACTTTCTTGCGCAAAGTGTCTATTCCTGTTCTTAATTTCTGCCCTTGCTCCCCTTATCTTTGGTCTTTTTCTCCTAGCCCCCAGTATCCCCCCAAGCATAATCAGATTCTGTCCTGATTTTTTTTAATCTCACTCCCTGCCATATTATTCCCATTTCTGTGGAGGGTTTTTCTACCCTCCTGTAATTTTGTGCTTTCTACACACTAGCATATGCATAGAACTTTTTCTGCATGTACCAGACTTCTATATGTGTCACTTAAAATGGAGACATGTTTACAAGGTTCTGAATAAAATAAAAGCTTGAGAAATATGAATCAGATCAATTCCCACTAAAAAAAGAAACTTAATGGATTTCTCATTCATCTTTTTACACACAACTCCTGTCAGCTGGCTAGACTCTCAAGCCTTCCTTATTGTGAAGATCTGCTAAAATTTAATAATTTTGTTCCCTTGGGGGCAAATGGGGCTCTGAGAATGAGCCTCATGTTCCAGAAATATTTTCAAATAAAATCCTTTGAAACTAACAGCATGGTATGTTGAAAACTAAAGGGTCTGTTGCCAAATTACATCAGAACTTTGGACTAAGAAGTCCTCAACTTAAGTCCTCAACTTACGTCCAGAATTTCCATGGTCAAGCAAGGCAGTTGTTAAGTGAGTTGTGACATTTTTGCTATGGTTGTTAAGCAAACCGCTATGGTTATTCAGAGAATATGTAGCTGTGATTCACTTCCCCCGTTGTCTTTGCTTGACAGAAAATGTCCAGGAAGGTCATAAATGGATGTCACATGACCTTGACATGCTGAAACCCTCATAAGTACATGCCAGTTTCCAAGTACTTGAATCTTGATCACATGATTACAGGGAAGCTACATTGGTGTGAGAGCCAGTTGTAATCATTTTTTTAGTTCTGTTGTAACTTTGAATGGTCACTAAATGAACTGTTGTAAGTGGAGGAGACTACAACAGGCTGTACTGCAGGGCTAATTCAGAGCTATCTCATTGGAGATAGCTATCACTCCAGGAGTTTGATCCTTTTTCTGTGTTCTGATATCTTCATCCTGTTCTTATGGCTTGTTCTTTCCCCTGTTTATTTATTGGCACTTCTTTCCCCATCTGTGTTCAAAAATAATACTTGTCATTCTGTTTTATTATTTCTTAATTTGCGATTAGCAGGAGTGTTTTGTGTTTTCTGGTGGATCTTTAGCTAAAAGAAGATCCTTGCAAAGCAACAATTAAAATGCAATGCATTGAAATTAAGATGTCCAATTGGATTGATTTATAGGGCTTCGAAACTATCAGGAATGCAACTTGACAGTTGGTGAAATTCATACCCCATCAGAGAGCTAAATATGGACTTGTATGCTTGTTTGGAAAAAGTTAGACTTGTCTATGTATACAAGAATCCAGAAAATAAAATTTTCAAAAATTCTTAATGTTTGAGCATGCATTCCCCACCAGACCAATATTGGCTTAAATTCCAACGGTGATGGAATCAGAGCTGGTGATTTCCCAAGGAAAACGTAGTGGAGTTGTTTGTTGCTTAGTTTTTAAAAAAATACATCCAGTTGTCTTTATTGTTACTTCTATGGGTATGTGCAGCAACTTCTCCAAATCTCTCTCCCTTTTAAAAGTTTCTTAACTAGTAAGCTTCACCTGTATTTTTATTTACCTGAATTTTGTTTGGAAACACTTGCAGCCTGATTACCATTCCTGTCTTAATAACTATTTCATACAAGGAACAATTGTCTCAAGAAATAATCTGTGTCTATCCCTTATATGTTTCCATTCATCTCAGAAACTGACAACAATATTTATAATGTTGAAGATGATTAGAAAGCTAGACTTCCTTGGATACAGTTTTTTTTTTTTGGTATTTATGTTCCTTTTCTCCAAGTTCTTCTTTGAGCAGTTATTCTTAACAGTGTATTTCATTAGAAGTTCTTCTCATGTCAACATCCTGAATTTGAGATGTATCTGTCTGGTTTCATGTATGTTCAGCAAATACTTCATGCCATCAAACACTATACACTTTTTTTTTAAACAAAAAAGAAAATTAAGATGTAAATATAGTTTAATTAAGCTGAATAGAGCTGGAAGGGATTTTGGAAGTCTTCTAGTCCAACCCCCTGCTCAAGCAGGATACCTATACCACTTTAGACAAGTGACTGTCCAGTCTCTTCTTCAAAAAACTCCAGTGATGGAGCTCCCAGAACTACTAAAGGCAAGTTGTTCCACTGATTAATTGCTCTCACTGTCAGGAAATGTCTCCTTAGTTCTTGGTTGCTTCTCTCCTTGATTAGTTTCCATCCAATGCTTCTTGTCTTGCTTTCTGGTGCTTTGGAAATTAGGTTAACCCCCTCTTTCTGTGTGGCAGCCTTCCAAATACTGGAATACTGCTATCATGTCCCTCCTCATCCTTCTTTTCTCTAAACTGGCCAAATCCAGTTCCTGCAACCGTTCTTCATATGTTTTAGTCTTAAGGCCTTTAATCATCTTAGTTGCTCTTCTTTGCACTTTTTTTCCCCCAAAGTCTCAACATCTTTTTTGTAATGCGGTGGCCAAAACTGGATGCAGTACTCCACGTGTGGCCTTACTAGTGATTTATAAAGCAGTACTAATACTTTACATGATTTTGATTCTGTGCCTCTATTTATCCAACCAAAGATTGTATTAGCATTTTTGGTTGCTGCTGCACACTGCTGGCTCATATTTAAATGTTCGTCCACTAGGACTCTGAGGTCCCTCTCATGGTTACTGTTTTTGAGCCAGGTTTCACCTAATCTGTACTTGTATCTTTGTTTTTTTCTGCCTAGATATAAAACCTTGCTATTTTTTTAAAACACATTTTCCTTTATTTGCTGTATGTTATGACAACTAGTATGGCAGTTTTGTATCCCATTGTGTAATCTTAGTATCTCTAGGATTATTCTATTACTAAATCAGTCAAAGTGGGACTGTTTATAAGTACTGTCAAATAAATAAATATATACTCTACAACTGGTAAGAGGAATTCTTACTCCAAGTGTAGTAACTCAGTAGTACTCTCACTGAACATGTAAGACTTTTATTAGATGTACCCCCTCAAGATGACAGTGAAGATATACTGTTCTTTTTAATATTTTTTCACTAAAAGAAATAAAGCCAAGACTTAATAAATAAACAATTATGAGCCAAGAGGATAGATAAGAGATTCTGCTTGTTATGCAACTTTCCAAAACACAATTTTTGTTCTTTCAAACCAAAATGAATATTGGAATGAAACTGCAAAACAAGGATTTTCTCTGTCTATGGATAGGATAATTTCCCCAAAACTGAACGAAACAAGGCCAAATTTGGTGTTAAAGAAAAAGCTGGTGAAAGAAAAACTGACTTGCAAAATAAGCCAGATCTAGAACATGCACATAGACACCCAGACAAACACAATTCCAACATCATCCCTGAGAAAAAGGCAGTTGGGCCACCATTCTGCCAACTGCTTCATTTCAATCCCTTGTCATTTTATCAGAACTATCATTAGAGAGTTGGAAAGAATTATGTAGCCAAGTTCTAGAACAAAAATAGCTGGGTTGGAAGAGACCTTCGAGGTCTTCTAATCTAACCCCCTGCTTGAGCAGAAGATCCTATACTGTTACAGACAAATGACTCTCCACTCTTTTCTTAAAAATCTCCCCTCATGGAATACCACAACTTCTGAGGGAAGTTGTTCAACTGGTTAATTGTTCTCACCGTCAGGAAACTTCTCCTTATTTCCAGGTTGGATCTTTCTTCGAACAACTTCCATCCATTGCTTTTTATTCTACTTTCAGGTGCTTCGGAGAATAAGTCAGCCCTCCCTTTCTCTGTGACAGCCTAAGTCCTGGAAGCCTGCGGTTATGTCACCCTAGTCCTTCTCTTTGTTAGCCTAGACATACAGTAGAACCTCTGGTCACAAACACTTCTGACCATGACCAAATCGGGTTGTAATAAAAAAATTCACAATTTTTTTTTTTTTCGTGGCTGATTTCCCCTTCCGCACCATTTTTTCCTAAGCACCAATTTTCCAAAATTAGGTTTGGGTCGTGACCAAATTGGGTTGTGACTAAAGTTATGGAATGAATTATGATTGTGACCAGAGGTTCGACTGTACCAAGTTCCCTAAATTGTTCATGGAATAGTTTATCTTCAAAACCTCTTACTTACTAGTTACCTTCTGCTGGTTTTATTTTATCTTTTTATTCTTTCCAACTCCATAGAACCTAAAGGGGTTCAGAACTTACTAAACTAGCAGGATTATTCTCTGAAAACCAAAGAGAATGGGTTGCATTTCCTCTCATCCAGGAAATAGTAAACATCTTAATTAGTCTTACTTTCCCTACTAGCCCTATTTCTATTGAACTGTGGCTTCTAACCCTCCTCCACACCAGCCCAGTTGTTCTACAACCACTCCTTCATCACTGCAATACATTGCTACTCTGTTAATACAAAACTCTTGATTAAATCATTTATTTCATATATGCACATATCTACATAAATATATGTATACCCAAACCCATATTTGTGTCTAGGACTGAATATGTGTGTGATTCTGTACATGTATAGGTTGGAGCATGGCAGTTTTGTATCCCATTGTGTAGCCTTAATATCTCTAGGATTATTCTATTACTAAAGATAGTCAAAGTGGGACTGTTTATAAGTACTGTTCTTCTCTACAACTGGTAAGAGGAATTCTTACTCCAAGTGTAGTAATTCAGTAGTCCTCTCACAGAACATGCAGGACATATAATTGTTAATAAAATTGCATCTCTTAAAAACAACTGAGAGAAAGGAAAGAATAGAATGTAAATGTAGTGCTAATTGAATTACACTTTGGCACTGTGAGACACTAATGTAAATATTCTTGTGAGCAGGCCTAAGACACTTGAAGTAATTACTTAAAGTCTTCCTTTCAAAGAATCCTCCCTCTTTTTTTAATACTTTTTAACATTAGCACTTTCTTCCTGACAAATTAAATGAAATTTCATTACTCGTTCTGACTTAATGGAATCAAGGCTGTCTGTTCCACTTTTGGATACACATGAGTGTTAACTCTGTGTGAGCAAAAGACAACAGTTTTGTGGTTCCTAGATTCTCCAAATCACTGGTGCTGGGAACCTTTGGCCAAACATTTTCACTCCTGCCCTGACTTGACTTTCTCTTTAGTTTTTTTTTTTTTTTTTTTTAGTGTTCATTTGATTTGTCAATCACTTACAAGATACAGGTATAAGAATAAACATAGTTTTGAATACATGAGATAGATACTTATAAGAAAAATAAAAAGAAACAATAGGACAGGGATGGTAGGCATGGTTGGTGCACTTATAAATGCCCCCTACAGGCCTCTTAGGAAGGGGGTGAGGTTAATAGTAGACAGTCTAAAGTTAAAGTTTTTGGGGTTTGGGGAAGAAACCACAGAGTCAGGTAGAGTATTCCAAATATTGACCACGCTATTGCTGAAATCGTATTTTCTGCAGTCAAGTTTGGTGCAGTTAACCTTGAATTAACCTCTTCTCTTCTCTTCTCTTCTCTTCTCTTCTCTTCTCTTCTCTTCTCTTCTCTTCTCTTCTCTTCTCTTCTCTTCTCTTCTCTTCTCTTCTCTTCTCTTCCCTTCCCTTCCCTTCCCTTCCCTTCCCTTCTCTTCTCTTCTCTATCCTCTCCCCTCCCCACACCTATTCTATTCTATTCTATTCTATTCCTATTCCCATTCCATTCTTATGTTGTATATTCTCATGACTTATTGAAGAGATTATTATTTCCCATAGCAATCATGACCTCATCAGCATTGCACAATTCCAAAAAGATATCTCATCTCAAAAGGTGTTTTTTTTCTTCAAAAGGCACCTGGGCTTTTTTTTTTTTGAGTAAGATGTTTAGCTTCTCATCCAAGAAGCATCTTCATTTCTGACAGTCCTTAAGGGGGAAAAACACAAACTAAAGTCCAGTTGCCTTTTGAAAAAGCACCTTTGAGACAGCCATGATCTGGATGACTGAGAATCTCCAAAGACTTTCAAAAAGATGTTTTGAGGCTCCTGGTAGTGGATACACAGCATCCGTCTGCACCTCTGTAAAGCAGCCACATGTTTTCCTCAGGTTCAACTAATAGCTACAGTAGCAGTTCCAAATTCAAGGACAGCTGTCTGTTCTTGGGAAAGATATGGCTGCTTTAAAGAGGTGCAAACATCTGCTACAGTATCTTCCAGCACTTTAAAGTACCTTTCTAATTCCACCACCCAAATCCTACAGAGACACAGTTTTCAATAAGACAAAAAAAAATTCTGTGCATTGATTTCCTCCTAAGAAACTCAGGTGATAAAAAGACTGTAAGAATTCTTGAAAATAAAAGTAATATGCATTTGAAAACATCGTGCAGGGAACAGGAAAACAGAAAGAGCAAGGATGGGTAGCCTCTGTTAGCAAGTTGTCAGTTTGAAGATATACCTAGTAGAAAGTTTGAAATTATTTGTCCACAGCTAGAAGCAAGGGGATTTTGATCTATGATCACTTTCTGGATGAGGAGAAATTCTAGTCTGTGATTCTTCTGGGGGCTGGAAAATCCAAATCGATGAGATTGTGTTCAAAATTATCCCCATCCCTCTCCAAAAGCATGAAAAGATGGCATCCATTACCACCACTTCTTTTTCTTTCCCAGAAATGAAATAAAATAAATGTTGCCGCATCAAAGGACTGCTAATTTTAAGCCCTGTGATGCACAAGGTGGAAGCGATCAGTGAAATGTGATTTACTGGTTCCTCAAATCTGATAATAAAATAATAGAAGAGAAAGAATTGGAAGGAAAGTACCACTAAATTATTGTCAAGAAATGGCTATACAGTAAAGGATATTCCTTCACTTCCTGAAGCTGGCTACATCATCATTGACGAGTGACTGTACTATTAAGATCTAACATTTGTTACTAAAATTTGTATCCCATCTGTATTCCATGGAATTCAAGGCAGGCTCTGTGGAATTCCCTGGGATTTTCCCCTCCAGAATTGTAGATTCTTAGACTTGCTTACTTGCAATGCGTTAGTTCTCGATATATAAGAAGAAGAAGAAGAAGAAGAAGAAGATTTGTGGTAATCTTAGAAATAAGGAGGAAAATTGATGAGCTTTGGCATTCTAAAACTGCAACAAATGAGAAGTATCACTAATTCAATGACTCAATGGTCCAACCACTACCACTACAGCTATGGCTATATGGGGTTAACCAAATACTCTGAATATTGCTGAGCATAAGGCTACAGTGGTCATGATAAGAGGAAGAAGACACATACTGTTCTGTGTCTGTTCAGCTTTTCATTTCCAGCATTGTCAAATTAGTGGAGAAATGAATTTGAGATGATTAGTGATCCGCTGTTGCCCCATTCTTGTTAGATATCCTCTTAGAACATACCTCACACAGAGCATTGAGGGTTGCTGGAGCCAAGTTCTTTCTTATCTCAAAGGTCTTCTCTCCATCCCCAGACTTTCCAGCTTGGAAAACAAGGACTTTGGAAGATAAATTGCACTGAGTGATGTTTTTTTGGCAGGAATTCCAGATCAGCCTTGAAAGAAAATATCTCTACTTGTTTTCTAGGCTAGAGCTGTAGCAGGTTCTGAAAAACAACTTTAGTCTCTTGTGTGGTCCAGGTGAAAGTTCACGAAGCCCCTTAGCCGATTACATTTTTCCAACAAAAAGACTACACCACCAAAAGCAAGAATCGAGGGGTGTGTGTGTTAGTTTAGTTGTTGTTGTTGTTATTATTATTATTATTATTATTATTATTATTAGTATTAGTATTAATATTATCGTTGTCGTTGTTGCTGTTGTTATTATTATTATTTACCAAAGGAAATGCTAAGCACCCAATATATACAGTAAACAAAACAATCTGTGGAGATTCTCAGTCATCCAAGTCATAGTTGTCCTCTTTTTTTTTTTTTTGGGAAAAGGCAACTGGATTGTTTTTCCTTGAGGAGGAAGAAGAAAACATTTAGCTTCTCATCCAAGAAGCCTATCAATTCTGATGATGAGAGGACAAAAGGATAGATACTACCCTCTCATTCCTATCCTTATCCTTCCATCCCTCCATCATCAGAACTGGTGAAGCTTCTTGGATTAGAAATGAAATGTCTTCTTCTTCTTCTTCTTCTTCTTCTTCTTCTTCTTCTTCTTCTTC
>BLBF01000077.1:5540298-5551709 GCA_015471245.1 Laticauda colubrina | reverse complement strand
ATCTATCTATCTATCTATCTATCTATCTATCTATCTATCTATCTATCATCTGTCTATCATCTATTTATCTTGTTCTCAAAGGAGGAAATTGCAAACCAGTTCCATACTGTCATCAAGAAAACTATATGGGTGCCACTCCATTAGCTGCTTCTTGATTCTTGAGGGTAGATATAAAAAGATTCCATATCAGCTGAGGTTACAGAAGAGTCTGTCAAAGCCCTTATCCATGTCCTGTCCTTTATATTGTATTATTTATAAAGGTGGGAGAGCCCATCTCTTTACTTCCCATTTTATAAATTCCACTGCAACAACATTCTAAAAAGGTCCAATAAAATCATGGAAACAGTTGCATGTTTTGAAATGTTTGCTGGTGAGCAAAGGGAATGAAGGGATATTTGTAACATTCACATATGCACCAACAAGAACATTGTTTAGTTCTCTTTTGAGCATCTAGGGAAAAACTGAATGTGGCAGAGAATGAAGGCTGCTCATGAAATTGTCTTCAATATAGATATTTTCCATACATTCCTTCTCTCCTAGCTAATGTGCCAGAGTGTGGTTCATGGTGTTCAAAAAATAAAGAATATATAAAAGAAGACTAAGATATTAAACTAGGAACAATTAAGCCAGTTCTAACCAAAATCATCATTGTCTTCCATTTGTTGGTCCTGAGTATACAACATTTTTATAGTGGTAAAATGCACATCCACATACACCCTCAGTGTGGAAATGAAGTCCTGTGGGGATGTATGCATATCATAGTAGAAATACACATATTAATTCAGTCTGATGCAATATATCATATACTGCTTTGGTGATGGATGTGCTAAAATAGTGAGCCATCAAAATATTTTTTTAAAAAAATGGCATTACTGTTGCAGATCTGATGTGAATCAGGACATATGAATAATTGTTCCGGGCTGAAATTAGCACAAGGGTGGAGAAAACCCTATGGAATTTGCAGAAATAAATCCTGCGGTACTTTTCAGATACGTTATTTTGACATCACGTTGGGATTTGTCTGAAAAATGGGGAGGAAGAAAGAAGGTTCATTAGGAAACTGAAAAGATAGATTCAGATTTATATTTGTAAATTTCCCTGCCCCCTTCCAAAGGGGGTCTAGAAATACTATAGACTATTATCCTGAAAAAAGAAAGGAAGGAAGGGAAAAGGAAGGAAGGAAGAAGAAAGAAAGAGAAAGAAAGAAAGAAAGAAAGAAAGAAAGAAAGAAAGAAAGAAAGAGAAAGAAGGAGAGAGGAAGAGGGAGAGAAGAAGGAAGGTAAGAGAAAAAGAAAGAAAGAGAAAACAAGAAAGAAAGAAATAAGGAGGGAAGGACGGAAGGGAAAAGGAAGGAAGGAAAGACAACATTCTTGAAAAGCTGAAATATTTTAGTTCTTCTACTTTATTTTAAGTGACTTTTCCCATTGATGTTTCTGTATCATGAAAAGATCATCCCTTTGTTTCCTTGTCCTCCACTGGGAATTTGCCAGACATCACTACAAACCTGAAACTAGACAGAAATTGCTTTTGAACATATATTCACAGCACATAGAAATCAATGACTGTTATAAATGCAAATTTTTTGTCCCATAATTCACTTCATTGTTGAGCTTAAAATTTCTGCTGCTTTTCTTATCTAAAGTTGGGCTTGTCAAATATATTTAGATAGAATTCAAAATCTGATGGGGGATGGGGAGGAGGTTAATACATTTTCGAAAATGGTAGTGGAAGGAGAAACATATGATCCAGAACTATATTTTTTGCCTATATTGGTGATTGAATCTTTTAATAATCATATTGCCTTCAGTAATTATTATGGCCCTACTAAGAGCTATCTAGATGTTTTGCATAGGCATTTAAGCATCATTTTAGTTTATTTGTGGATCAGATAATTATAGCTGGAGGTTTTAATTGAGTTTTAGATACTTTGTTAGATTGCACTCCCATTTTAGCTAAATTTAAGCCTTATACATGGAAAGTGTTACAGTCTTATATGTTGGAGTCTAATTTAGTGGTGACTTTAAATGTTCATAGCAAGAATATTCTTTTAAAAGTTTAGTGGGTGAACAAATACACTACTGTTTTCAATATTTTCATTACAACACATATTCTGGCAACACTATCAGTTATTATAAATCTGGTGTAGACATAAATATTTCAGATAATTTATCTCAGATAAATATCAATATAAATAGGTTATTAAAATGGCTATTTATATCTTGTCTGACTAAGAACTTCAACATTTTGAACTGGAATCTGCATTTGTCTATGGGCTACAACTAATCAGATCCAAAACTCATGATGGGAGCTAATACATAATTATGTTATCTTTTTTCATACCATGTCAGGGATTTGTTCCTTTTTTAAAATTTAATTTATTTAATAAATGTATAGGCCACATTTCATACACATGATTCTGGGCAGCTCACAGTTAAATAGCTTATGTATGTATGTATACACGTATGTGTTTGTTTGTTTATTCTATATGCCACTTGTTTCACAGTCAAGCTAGTTTTGTAATAATTCTACTATTTCCTTATTAAAGTCTGAAAGGCAAGTTTGGGAACAGATGAGACAAAAATAATCATACGATATTCTTTAAAATAATCTCAGTATGAAAATTGCAAATAAATCTCTGCAACAGTATTAATGGACAAATAGTGACATTTGCCCTAAAGTTATACAATTGAAATATATCCAGCTAAAACTGTAAATTTTACTGTTCAGCTCAGATGTCTTAGTGAGATCTAGAATGTCCTAATGGATAATAACACTGAAATGCATTTTGGATTTATTTTATACCTAAAGTATTTCTAATGAAAAGTTAAAGAGCATTGTTGATTGATAAATTGATCGATCGATCAACAGACAGACAGATGGATGGACGGATAGACAGACAGACATTATAGTATAGTTAGGCCATGTGTAACTGACAGGTTGGATGCCAAATTGTGATTTTAATATAGAGTTCATCTGTTATTTATTATTTTATTCTAAAAAAATAACTGGATATTCCTTGAGTGTTTTTATTAGTTCTGATTGCTCTAGTCTTTGATTTGATTTATAAACTTGATTTGAATATGTTTTAATATATAATATGCTATGATACATACATACACACATGTATGTGTGTGTGCTTGTGTCTGTGCTATTTGCAAGAACTTAGAATAATTAATACCTCATACAAATAAATCAATGAACAATGATCTTAAAATATATTAAGTTTCTTAACAAGTATAAAGCTTCTCTTAAACATCAGAGAATGGTTTTTTAAAAATTGATTGTCAACTTCATCATGTGTCAATAATGTCAGAAACACCTATTTATATATCATGGGCTTTTCCCACTATTGTCATATTTTGGTTTAATATCCATAACTTGGTTAATATGGTTTTTGAATAAGTAATATGCTTCACTAAAAATTTAGAGTTTATCAAGACATGAAGAAGTATAGATTATGGATAATAAGTGTAGCAAAAAAAGATTAGCTGTTTACAATGGAATGAAAGTGTCACCCTGAATCTAAAAATACACCTGAGGGCAAGTGATTACTCGGTGTTTATGAAATGGCTCTTCATCAGAATATTGGCAAAGGTGATCAATATTATTTAGGATAGTCAAGGTTTAATATTTGTTTTTAAAATGGAAATTTTTAGCATATATATTTTCTCTATTCCTATTACCTCCCTTTCCTTGTTTTTTGTTATGTACATTGGAAAAGATGAAGGAAAGAAAGAAAGAAGGAAGGAAAGAAAAAGTAAGTGAAAGAAAAGGAAAAGAAAGGAAAAGAAATGAAGTGAAATGGAAAAAAGGAATGAAAAGATGAAAAAGAGAAACAGGGAAAGTGAATGGAAAAAGAGACAGGGAAGAGGGGGAAGAAGGAAGGAAAAAGGAAAAAAAGAAGAAGCAGAGAAAGTGAATGGGAAGGGAGCAAGGGAGCGAGGAAGAGAGGGAGGGAGGAAAAAAGGAAGAAAGGAAGCTAAGAAAGAAACATTAAGTGAAAAAAAGGTACAAAGACAGAAAAAGTAGTGAAATGAAAAGGAAAGAAAAAAGAATAAAGAGAAAGTAAGAAGGACAAAAGAAACCAAGATAGTGCATTGGAAGAGAGGGAGGGAAGTAGGGAGGAAAGGAGGGAGAGAGGAAAGGAGGGATGGAGGCAGGGAGGGAGAAAGGAAAAGAAAGGAAAGAAAGTGGAAGGAAGAAAGGAAAAGGAAGGCAAGAAAGAAAGAATGTGAAAAAGACAGGAAAAGTAGTGAATTGAAAAGGAAAGAGAAAGGCATAAAGAGAATGTAAGAAGGGAAAAAAAACAGAGGATGTTAAGGGAGGGAGGAAGGGAGTGGGGAGAAAGGAAGGAAATAAAGAAAGAAAGATATTTTCATCACTATCAAAGACTTTCTCTTGCCCCCTTCTCTCTCTCTCTGTCTCCAAAGGGCAAGCTTTTGCCTAAAATATGATGGACTTATTCATCCCAGGTGGAGGGCACATCATTCTCAAATGACTGACAAGCTTTCCAAAATGAAGGGTGAGCAGAATGGGCTCTAATAGTGGTGGGCAGCCTTTCTAGTCAAACATAAAGCAAATTAATCTGAGCACCCTTGTACCTTTTGTCTGGAAATGTCATAAAGTAATATGAAAGGGTAACCCCGGTTCTCTCTACAGCTGGATTTCAATAGATTTACATCCTAAAGGGCATGGCATATTTATATATATATATATATATATATATATATATATATATATATATATATAGAGAGAGAGAGAGAGAGAGAGAGAGAGAGAGAGAGAGAGAGAGAGAACGGCAATAATCCTTCTCTTGCACACAATCACATCCAGGGACACATACAAGAATTCTGGCAATTTGGGCTGTTGACATTCAAAGGTTGGTTCATCCTGATGGACCTCGTGGCTAGCTCTTCTCAAAAGTATTATTTTTCTTTCTTTCAATTGAGATATTATAATAGAAAAGACATCCTATTGCTTTGCTCTTATTCAGTTCCCCTGTTTTTTTGTAGATTAGTACATCTAGGAATGGAGAACAGATGGCACACTGGGACACACCATATACCAGAAGAAAACACACACCAACACACCTCAACGCCCAATCCCACCACCACCCAGCACAGATAAATTCCGTGACGAAAACACTAATTACCAGAACAAAATGCCTGGCAGACAAGACATATATAAAGACTGAACTATGCACCCTGACTGAAGTATTGACAGCCAATGGCTTCCACAAAAACAAAATCACCAACTTGATCCACAAAAACACACCAAGACATAACAGAGACCTAGAAGATTAACATATCCATGGAACAGCTGTCTTGCACTACATAAGAGGTACCACAGATAAAAACAGTAAGATACTACACAGGCATCACATCAAGACTGCCTTCAAAACAGACAGAAAAATGGCAGCCATCCTTAGAAACCCCAAAGATAAAATTGACCTAGAAAACCAAGGCATATACGAAGTTCCCTGTGCATCATGCCCAGCCACATACATTGGACAGACCAATAGAAGAATAAGTACCCGCCTGGATGAACACAGAAATGCAGTAAAAAAAGCTGGAACACACCTCCTCACTAGTCCAACACATGAAAACCACAGGTCACAACATCAACTTCAATGGCACCAAAACCCTGGCCACTATAGAAAACCCCAGCCACATGTGAACTCCAAAAAGACCCAGATAGCCTGACCCACATATGAACTCCATACAGAAGCCTGATGATGGCAGATGAGATTCTGCTGAAACGTTGCTACAACTTTAAAAACACAGCTACAATGACGTGGGATAATACCCAAAGGAAGCTGAATAACACACATGTAAGTACCCGCGAAAATTTAAAATGGCACAGTGTGGCACAGTACTTACACACATGTAAGTACCCGCGATAACTTAAAAACACACACACACACACACACACACACACACATGTATGTGTGTATGTGTGTGTGTGTGTATGTATGTGTGTTTGAGTGTTTGTGTTTATATGTATACACCCAATAAAATCCCAATACAAACAGAATAAAATCCATTGGATTACTTGTCAAGAAAGAATTTGCCTCAAATTGTAGGAACATAATTTCAAGGAAATATTCCTTACAAAATGCCAAGAAACATATAATCTACCATCTCTCTCTCTCTCTCCCTGCCTGCTTCCCTCCCTCTTTATCTATTCATCCTCTATCCTCTCTCTATCTCTCTATCTCATCACTCAGAGAGAGAGAGAGAGAGAGAGAGAGAGATTATAGATATATAGATCGACATGTGTGCATCTATCTGATGTGTGTTGTTTCAGAAATAATTAGGATAAGGGAGGACTCCAATGTAACATTTGCATAGAGCCATGGTATATATATATTTTATGTATCTGTTTTGAGTCACAAAGCATCACATCCCAAAGTTCTAAAAAGGGCAGATTTCAATATTTACCCTATTCAAACTTACACATAAGTTTTGGAGGTGGACCTCTGGATAAATTTATATAAGCATCTGAAATAAACACAGATCTCCTCTACCCATAATCTGAACTAGTTTGGTGCACAAGTAACAGCCAAGATACCTACAGCATCGTTTTAATTAAATCCTTTTCTTTGGGAATTCTTTTCAAATACATTGTATTTGCCTCCTACTCCCAGCAGCCACCCACAGAAAAAGCACAATCATTCCTCCTGAGGACAGGAGGGAGGAAAACCTTCCATTTGGTTGTCTGAAAGTTGAGTCATGGCAACTGGACTTATTTTCTTGTTGATTTGAGATATTTTGCTACTCATCCAAGCATCGGCATCAGTCAGAGCACACTAATTGGGGTGGGGGTTGCTGGAATATATTAATTCTTCCCACACCTTAAATACATAACGGATTCAGAAACATATGGTTTTAGGTGCCTTTCTGGTGAGACTGGTCTATCAGGGCAATTTCTGGTGTCAGCATTCCAACTAACAACCTCCAAACCAATGAACTCCAAGACAAGCATTTTCTCAAAGTTCCATTTTATTTGAATTGTCATATTGGCACATATGGGAAAACCCGAATCTGAGAGTTCTGGGTCTTCCCTTCCCAAAAGAAAATCAAAGATCCATCTCCTACACCCACCAGTCTATCACATGGGCCAATCAAACCTCGTCCCAAGTGGAGACATCCACCAGACCAATGGTGGGATTAAAAATGTTTTACTACTGTTTCTGTGGGCATGGCTTTGTGGGCATGGTGTGGCTTTGTGGGTGTGGCTTTTTGTGCTTGGTGTGGCTTGGTGGGCATGGCTTTGTGGGCGTGGCAGGGGAAAGATAGTATCAAATCTCCATTCCCTCCTCACTCCTATGGGAAGGTTACTGGCCCATAGATTTCCAGTGCTCTCCTCTCCTCTGCCTTCTTCTCATCCACGCGTCAGGCACTGGACCCAGCTTTCCTCCTCTTCCTCATCATTCACCTCCAGATGTGGGGGCTGTTGACTCTCCACCTGAGGGCTGACAGATGGCCCAGGCTCCAATTCTGTCTCTCTCTGCCAGCTCCATTCCCTCTTCTCCATCAGAGCTCCCAGACTTGCTGACCCTGACTTCCATGCCTCCTCTTCTGATTTGGCTGCTGGAGGGGCTGGCGGCCAGGCCACAACATGGTCTCAGATAACTTGGGATCCAACATCAGGAAGAAATTCATGGGTGAACCAGGCTCTGATTTGAGGCTATAATATGGCATATTGGGAAGCTTTGTTCCATAACTGTAACTGTATGTTGTTCATTTGGTTTTAGCACTTTGTGTGACTATGTCCTGATCTTTGGGTCAGTTGGGGGTCAATCAATTGCAAGGACTTGGGGAGTTAACACACCATTCCAAAGTGCTTCCCGGAGTTGTAACATTAAACAAGGCTTGATGATGTTCCTCCCAAACAGATTGCCCCCTTGCTAAGGAGATTATTGCCATATTATCTCAAAGCAAACAAAGGTACTTATCTACTCTGGATCTTTGCTCATTGTCTGCTTGTCCCTTCATATCTGCATTTTACATTCATTACACACCAGGGAACAGATCCTCTCTCTCCGGAAGTACACAACCTCCTCACACTTGTTCTCCAACAGCCTCTAGGATGCAAAAAAACAAACAAACATCACTATCAAGCAATTCAGCAGCAGTGGCTAAGGTAACAGGCTACTCCTGTATGTGTGTGTTTGTGTGTCTTTGTGTGCCTGCATGTGATGCTGATTTGTTATGTGAGTTTTCCCTGCATTTTTTATTTCTTAGCCCACGCTTTGTTGTTCCCAAGAGCTAAATTGTATTTTAAAGGAGTCAAAACAGTACAGTGGGTGGTAAGTTACACAAAGTAAGAATGCCCTGATATTTTTTTTTCCTTTTTCCTTCTATTTTGGAGGAATGAGATAGGGTGGGAATCAGAAGGAAGAAAGAATAGTTTCTTTTTCACTCTATTTAGATTCCTCCTCTCCTTATAACACTGTAACTTTTGTGTGGGTTTGGCTCAAATTTATGGAAAACTATGACAACAGTTTTCAATATTTGATCTATGAGCTTATAACCAGCAGAGGTACTGAACTAGAGTTACAAATTACCCATTTATGATGTATGATCCAGAAAAAATATGTAGAGAAAAGGGATAGGTAGAGAAAAGTAAGGATTTACATTTAGGCAAGTAGAACCAAATGCACAAGTATAGAATAGGTGGTACCTGGCTCAATAGTAGTAACTGTGAGAGGGATCTTGGAGTCCTAATGGATGATCACTTGAATATGAGCCAGAAGTTTGCTGCAGTTGTCAAAAAAGCCAATATAATTCTAGGTTGCATTAATAGAGGGATAGCATCAAGATCACATGAAGTGTTAATACCACATTACAATGCCTTAATAAAGCCACACTTGGAATACTGCACCCAGTTTTGGTCACCACAATATTAAAAAAAAAGATGTTAAGACTCTAGAAACAGTGCAGAGAAGAGCAACAAAGGTGATTAGTGGACTGAAGGCTCAAACATATGAAGAAGAATTGCAGGCATTGGGTATGTCTTTTCCAATATCTAAGGGGCTGCCACAAAGAAGATCAACCCACAAGGAGCAATGGGTGGAAACTAGTCAAGGACAGAACCAACTTAGAATTAAGGAGAAATTTCCTGATGGTTGGAACAATTTATCAATGGAAGAGCCTTCCTCCAGAATTTGTGGGTGCTCCAACATAATATGGTTGAACCTCTGGCATAGCTCTCTCTCATCTTCCCCAGAGCACACAAGACCCACAACCACATTAAGGTAGTGCCTCACTGGGCGGGTTGGCTATTATTGTTATTGTTATCATTATTCCAAACTTTAAGTCTGAAATTAAAAACAACAGAAGCATTTCCTGCCCCCCCCCCCAATCATCCTACACCAGTTTTTTTTTTTTTTTTTAATGCTACCACCCAAATGTAGTCTCTGGTCTCTTGATTCATGATGCTGAAAATGAAAAGAGTCTAATATTTAAATTATGGCTTTGTGAAGTTGAAATGTCTCTTTCATCGCTCATTAAGCAGTTTGTTGAGTAAAACTGCCTTTGTAAGAAAAAAAAAACCCTCTCATTCAGTGATTATTTTTTTTTTTAATGAGTTCTTCTTAGCCAAGAAAAGGCTGGAAGCAAAGATCTGGATATAAAATTTACCTAAAGCCAACTTCAAGATCAGTTTCTTCAATTAGCCAGTCCAGGGGTAGCAAACTCGATTTCAATGAGGGCCACATCAGGGTTGTGTTTGACCTCGGCAGGGAAGCATGATAGGCATGGCTGGGATGGGGCCATGGTAGGTGTGGCCAGCTCAATATCACCTGAGTCGGGGGCACCTGTGGTGGCCAAGTGCTAAGGCAATAATTGCCTCATATCCTCTCTCACTCTCATTATAATCTCTTTCCTTCCTTCCTTCCTTCCTTCCTTCCTTCCTTCCTTCCTTCCTTCCTTCCTTCCTTCCTTCCTTCCTTCCTTCCTTTCCTCCTCCTCCTCCTCCTTCCTTCTTTCCTTCCTTCCTTCCTTCCTTTCCTCCTCTTCCTTCCTCCTCCTCCTCCTCCTCCTCCTCCTCCTCCTCCTCCTCCTCCTCCTCCTCCTCCTCCTCCTCCTCCTCCTCCTCCTCTCTTCCCATCTTTTTCTTTG
Source organism: Laticauda colubrina (assembly GCA_015471245.1). NCBI lineage: Eukaryota > Metazoa > Chordata > Lepidosauria > Squamata > Elapidae > Laticauda > Laticauda colubrina. The sequence goes on along the minus strand of BLBF01000077.1, from coordinate 5,541,585 downwards.
TCTTTTCTCTTTCCCATTCTCCTTTCCTGTCTCTTCTTGCATGCTCAGATGCAAAAGGAGAAAACATTTCTCCTTTTCTTTTGTTTTTAGTCTGTTTGTTTTGCCCTCTGCCAGGGAAAACGGAGCCACAGAGCACAGCCCTTCCGAGCTCCATCTTCACTGGCAGAGGCATTGTGGGCAAGTCCGTTGCTGTTTCCAGGGAATCCTCACAGCCCAGATCTAAGCACCTCATGGGATAGATCTAAGTACCTTGTGGGCCAGATGCAGCCCACAGGCCTTGAGTTTGACACCCCTGATCTAGTCTCTTAAATACTAAATGTATTTAAAGGTACTACATTTGTTATAAATGTATTACAAAGGTAGTACATTTTTGACATTTATGCAGAAAGGCCAAGAAACGAAATTTAAATAGATGGTAAGTGCAGATTGTCCTTGGCCACAATTGAGCCTAAAATTTCAAAAGGTGCTAAGCATGTCAATTGTTGAGTGAATTTTGGCCCATTTTCTGACCTTTCTTGCCACAATTCTTAAGGGAATCATTGCAATCATTAAATTAGTAACATGGTTGTTAAGTGAATCTGGCTTCCCCATGGACTTTGCTTGTGAAAAGGTTGCAAAAGATGATCAGATGACCCCAGGACACTGCAACCATCATAAATATGAGCCCACTTGCCAGATGTCTGAATTCTGACTGTGTGCTGAAATAGTCATTTGTGAAAAATGGTCATAAGTCACTTTTGTTTCAGTGCTGTTGTAACTCTGAACAGTCACTACACAAAAGGTTTTAAATTGAGGACTTTTGTAACACAATGTCCACAAAATATGGACAAAAAATCAAGATGGCAGCTACAGTGTGCTAATCAAAGCTGCATCTCTTATATACATTAGGACAAAAAAACATCAACAACAACCCACAGGATCTAATCCCATCTTGGTTTTCTTGACCATACATTGCAGACATTCTTGAAGGAACAGAGTCAATGGATTTGTATGTTTTTTTCCACATATTGTGCAATTGGAACTTGTTCACTCCAGACAAAATGGCTTTCAAAGAGGAATTGATAATGGATAGGTGAAGAGGTGCACCTGTCAATTTGCTTTCTCCTACAAAATTTCAATCAGAAATATTTTTCATTGGGAGATCTTGAGCCAGTTGCTCTCTTGGGTCCAGCACTAGAAGATAGTGATGGTGGTGGTGGTGCTGCTGCTGCTGATGGTGGTGGTGGAGGAGGAGGAGGAGGGAGGAGGAGGAGGAGGAGGGAGGAGGAGGAGGAGGAGGAGGAGGAG
>BLBF01000077.1:5483356-5496718 GCA_015471245.1 Laticauda colubrina | reverse complement strand
GGTCTTTTTTCAATCTCTATGGCTTCTCTGATGATTCTGTGGCTGGGATTTTCTATAGTGGCCAGGGTTTTAGTGCCATTGAAGTTGATGTTGTGACCTGTGGTTTTCATGTGTTGGACTAGTGAGGAGGTGTGTTCCAGCTTTTTTACTGCATTTTTGTATTCATCTAGGCGGGTACTTATTCTTCTATTGGTCTGTCCAATGTATGTGGCCGGGCATGATGTACAGGGAATTTCGTATATGCCTTGGTTTTCCATGTCAATTTTGTCTTTGGGGTTCCTCAGGATGGCTGCTATTTTTTTGTCTGTTTTGAAGGCAGTCTTGATGTGATGCCTGTGTAGTATCTTACTGATTTTGTCTGTAGTACCTCTTATGTAGGGCAAGACAGCTGTTCCATAGATCTGTTGATCTTCTAGGTCTCTATTCTGTCTTAGTGTGTTTTTGTGGATCAAGCTGATGATTTTGTTTTTGTGAAAGCCGTTGGCTGTCAATACTTTAGTCAGGGTGCCTAAGTTCAGTCTTAAAATGTGTCTTATCTGCCAGGCGTTTGGTTCTGGTAATTAGTGTTTTGGCCACGGAGTTTATCTGTGCTGGGTGGTGGTGGGATTGGGTGTTGAGGTTACGGTTGGTGTGTGTTTTCTTCTGGTATATGGTGTGTCCCAGTGTGCCATCTGTTCTTTTGTAGATTAGTACATCTAGGAATGGTAGTTTTTTGTTTATTTCCGTTTCCATGGTGAACTTGATTTTGGGGTGTGTGCTGTTTAGGTGTGTTAGGAAATTGTTTAGGTTTTCTTTTCCATGGGGCCAAATCACAAATGTGTCGTTGATGTATCTTAGCCATAGTTTGGGTTTGTTGGTGGCATTAGCCAGGGCTCTGGATTCGAATTCTTCCATGAACAGGTTTGCAATGACGGGTGACAGTGGTGATCCCACAGGGGCTCCTTCAATTTGCTTGTATCTTTGTCCTTTGTATATGAAATTCCTTCTGCATTTTATTTTGCCCAGGACTGATTCCAGAGTCTCAGTGTCATCTTACTGCCTTTTAGTAAGGCCACATTAGATGGATTCAAGGAAGGTTTTCTTTTGTCACAACCAAGGTTTTGGTAGTGAGTCATCAAGTGTTTAGCAATCAAGCGAAGTCTATGCTTGAGTGAGCAAATCCCGTTAATGAAGACTTTCTAAATCATGGGAAGTAATAGTTGCATTCTATTCCCTACTGGTCATATCTACCGCCTTGAGTATTCACGTCCAATTCTGGGCATTACATTTAAGAAAGAGTCAGATGAACTGGAACAAGTTTAGAGAAGTAAAATAAAGACAATTAGCCTTGTGGAAATTAAATCCCAAGAAGAGACAGAGGGAACTGGATCTGTTTGGCCTTAAGAGAATGTTGAGAGGAGGCTTTGACAGTTTTCTTCAAAGACCCAAAACAGATGTCTCAAAGAAAAGGATGAGCAATCATGACAAAAGTACAGATAGATAGCAAGAGCACTTAGATTTATATACCCCTCCACAGTAGTTTACTGTCCTCTCTAAGCTTTTTTTGCAGAGTCAGCCTCTTGCCCCCAAGAATCTGGGTCCTCCTTTTACCCACCTTAGAAGGATAGAAGGCTGGGTCAACCTTGAGCCAGTCAGGATCAAACTCTTGGCAGTGGGCAGAATTAATTTGCAATAATGCATTCTAACCACTGAGAAGGAAAGAAAGAGGGCAGGAGGGAGGAATAGCACTTAGACTTATGTACTGCTTCACAGTGCTTCACAGCCCTCTCTAAGTGGTTTACAGAATCAGCCTCTTGCCCCCAACAATCTGTGTACCCATTTTACCCACCTTGGAAGGATGGAAGGCTGAGTCATCCTTGAGCTGGTGAGATTCGAACTGCTGGTAGTATTGCACAGATACAGGAAGCACAGTTGGCTTGAAGCTCCAAAGAAGTGACTTCATGTTGGAGGCAGTTTAAAGATTAATATCAGATCCCAGTGGTGGGATTCAATTTTTTTTTACTACTGGTTCTGTGGGCATGGGTTGGTGAGCATGACAGGGGAAGGATACTGCAAAATTACCAGTTGGAGATGGTACTTGCCGGTTCTCTGAACTATTCAAAATTTCTGCTACCAGTTCTCTAAAACTGGTCAGAACCTGCTGAATACCACCTCTGGATCTCACCACCCCTGCTGCTCATTCTACTCTCTCCATCCTCATCCTTTTAAGTTCTTGCATTTTAAATTTTATATTTTTTAGCATTCTATTTGTGTATTTTTATGTTTTTAATATTGTAAGCTACCTGGAGTTACCCTATGGTAAGATGGGTGCCCAATAAATTTGATAAATAAATAAAAATAAATAAGATATGCCAGGAAAAGTTTCTGAGCCGTGGTGGCACTGTACACAACTTCTGCTACCTGCCAGCTGCCTACCATTTGGCAGTTCGAATCTCACCAGGCTTAAAGAGGACTCAGCCTTCCATTCTTCCGAGGCAGGTAAAATGAGGACTCAGATTGTTGGGAGCAAGAGGCTGAATCTGTATAAACCCCTTTATCGAGCTGTAAAGCGCTATAAAGCAATATATAAATTTATGTGCTATTGCTTATCACAGGATTAATTTGAAAGCAGAACAAATGACTGACTCTAAATAGATCATGGATTTCCCCTTTAACCAAATGAATTTGAGCAATTGCAAATTGCAGCTTCCCTTGCTATATCTTGCATCCTGTGATGCTATCTTTAATATTATTAAACAACAACAGCTGCCTATCTCAGGTCCTTGGGAAGGACTCAATAAGTAGACAAAAATGTCCAGTCTGTAAATCCAGTCTGAACATCTGTCTGATTGTGTGGCCAACCATAATAATAATAATAATAATTCTTCTCAATGACTCAATGACCTTTGAAAACCTTGGCATTTCAAATAAGAAGGTCCCTTAATAGTAAGGGATTTATGATTACTTGTTAATCCCAATGGATGCAGCCATGGAGCACTTGAGAGGTGAACTTGCAAGCTAGGAGAAGCTCAAATATATCTATATTCAAAGTTATCATCAATAGGCTTAAACTGATTAGAGCATTTACAAATTTGGCAACTTTCACAGCCATGTCTAAACTAGACTCAACCTAATAGGAAGCTGTCTGTAGCTATTCAGGATAAACTCTTTGCAGTTATAACAAATATTATAACATTATTTCTTTAATTCCTTTCTAAAAAATGCAGAACTATAAGCTTTAGGGATTCAACATAGCCAGATTGAAATAGAAATGTTGATAGTCCATCTAGGACCGTATAATTGTCATGGGTAACTTCAACAAACTAATATTACATCCAAATGATAACACACATACAGTGGCAAATTGTGTCAGTATTCTCAGAAGTGGTGATGATCACAAAGTTTGATAGCTGTTTAAAAAAGTGAACAACTTTGTAGAGGATTAAGCAATTAAGAGCGATTGGTTTTCATGACACTTTATTACCTTCTGAATCACAGAGAGCAGATCCTGAATGCCAAGCTCTTATCAGCAACAACATAACTTCTGGTTGAGTTTGTGAGTTTCCTGCTGGTAAACACAGAATGATGAACCAGTTAGCTCAGTCTTTGGTCCTAAAACTAGTTTACAGCGTTGTTGTAAAGCTTGCAGAGACAGTGCATTGTCAGGTTTGGAAGCCATATTGAGATTCACTGCTCCCATGCTGCCACAATTGAGCCTGAGAAAGTGGGAGGGGGGAATTCTTTTGAATATATCCAGTTAGACAAAATAAAAAAATATTCTGATGCTTCATGGTCACATAGTGTTGTGCATAGTAAAAAGGAAATTTGCTCTGGGGACAGATGGTGATTGGGCCATGTGATCTGATGATGGGTATAGGGGATGGATTTGTAGCTATTACTTTTGCAAGGAAGCTCAAAAGTTTCAGATTAGGGATTCCACAGATGTGCCAGTTATTATCCAAATAAAACGAACTTTTGAGAGATGTCTTTCTCAGAGTTATTGGTTGGAATGGAGGTTTGTTGGAATGCTGACAGTCACCTCCTTACAGATTCTCCTTAACTTACGACCACAATTGAGCCCAAAATTTCCATTGCTACATGAGACAGTTGTTAAGTAAGTTTTGCCCCTTTTATGACCTTTCTAGACACAGTTGTTAAGGGAATCAATGCAGTTGTGAAGTTAGTAAGATGGTTATTAAGTGAATCTGATTTCCCTGTTGACCTTCTTTTCAGAAGGTCACAAAAGGGGATCACACAACTCCAGAACAATGCAACCATTGGTTGCCAAGCATCCAAATTTTCACCACATGACTGTTGCGATTGTCATAAGTGTGAAAAAGAATCATAAGCCACTTTTCTCAGTGCTGTTGTAACTTCGAACAGTTGCTATAGAAATGGTTGTAAGTTGAGGACTACCTGTAATTCAAACTTGCATTTTCTTGAACTGCCCAACTATAAGGAACATTAAAATGACACAGATCTCTTCAGGAAGAACAAGTACAAGGGTGATCATGTCAGATATAAAGCTGTCATGCCCTTGTTAGAGTCAAACTCTGAGGGAGAGGAGGAACACCTGACAGAGAGTGGAGGTATGGCTCCGGAGGTTGTGGAGAAGGCTGGGGAAGGGCAGAGGATGGGTGGGCAGTCAGAGGAAGAACCAGGCCCATCCCCTCTACATCCTAGGACATGCAGGGAGGAATGGAGAAGGCAACAACTTGGCTTACGAGAGAGGAAGTGGCCATGATCTCCCCTCATTGGTTGCAGCTGGGGAGAATAGTATATTAGAGAGATGGTTAAAACACAGCTGTTGCCAGAAGCAAAGCATGCTTTATTTTGGGTTAAAGTTATCTTGGTTGGTATCCTTCCAACAGACTAGGTCTTGTTATCTCATTGAATTTGGTAATCACTTATCCTGGTCCGTTGTGAAAATTTTGTCATTGTAGTTTGTTTTTTTTAATTTCACCTCTATCTGCTCATTAAGTTCTGACTTTATTGCTTTCTTTTGAAGACTATTTTTGAGTTTCTTTTATCTCCAACTGAGAATTATTGAGAAGTGGGCCCAAGTTGGAGGCATCAAAGGACATTTATTTACATTTTTTTGGATTTTGTTACATTTGTGTTACACTCCGGGTCCTCACAAAAGCATCCTTGCTTGATTTAGCCTTGAATATCAAATATCAATTGAATAGAATCCTACAAGATGTTTTGATCCTCAAAACAAATTGTAAAAATTTTGAATAACTTAGATAAAAGTTAGCAAAACCTAACCCATTTTATTTTGAGGTATTATGGATCTTTCATACAAGATTCTTTTGCAAGGCGTTGTTCTCCCAGGAAACTTTTGGCATCCTTATTAAGGCTTTCTCCAAGATTCTTGAAAACTATAAGTATGGTTTTAAGTACTGTGAGTTACCATAGAGATGAGACAAGCACCTATTTTCAGCAGTGAATGGTGAACATAAGCTTTCTTGAACCCAGTGTGGTTTACTCCAAAAAAAGCATGCTCTGAATTACATTTTAAAAACATTTTAAGAGAACCATGGTTTTCTGCCAGATGGAACAGGGATCCAGTGTATTTATAACTGTTTTTTCTTAATTTTAATTTAGAATATGTGTATATATATTCCACCTACCACGTAATATATTATGAGGCATTCTACAATCAAATGTCTTCGGAGATTGTCAACCATCCAGGTCACGATTGTCCCAAAAATGCTTTTTCCAAAAAGCAGCTGGGCTTCCTTGTTTTGCTTTGTTTTTCTTTCAAAACATTTTGCTTCTCATCCAAGACGCTTCTTCAGTTTCAATGCAATCAATACAATGGAAAGTACAACCAATTACAAATACAATCCAATGCATCCATGGTCAACAATTTCTCTCTTTTTTCCTCTTTTATATTTTAAGGCAAACATATATCTCAGAGACCCTGAAGGCAATGGGAAAAAAAAAAACAGCCTGAAAATCCCAAAGGTGCTTTTTTAGGAGGCAATTGGACTTTCTTGTTTTTTCTTCTTTGAAGACATTCGCTTCTCATCCAAGAAGCTTCTTCTGCTCTGACTGGATGGGGGGGAAATGGAAGGATTTATATTCCTTGCAGACAGCTGGTCATTTTCATCCTTTTTAGAGAGTCCTTGAGGCCACCTGGAGGTTTATCTGTGTTCTCAGGGTCACCTGAGTAGTGCAAATGGTTTCTGTAGTCTATAATTTTTCCCTTCTGGAAATCCATCCCTACTCTCACACAATTCAAAGGATATTCATCCCAAATTGCATAGCTAAAAGTCTGCAGAGCAGAGGTGGTCTTCAGCAGGTTCTGACTAGTTTGGGAGAATTGATAGTAGAAATTTTGAGTAGTTCAGAGAACCAGCAAATCCCACCTCTGACTGGAGATTTTACAGTATCCTTCCCCTGCCACACCCACCAAGCCCATAGAACCGGTCATAAAAAAAATTGAATCCCACCACTGCTGCAGAGATTCTCAGTCATCAAGGTCATGGTTGTCCCAAAGGAGCTTTTTTCAGAAGGCAACTGGACTTTCTTCTTTTTTCTTCTTTGAAGACATTTCATTTCTCGTCCAAGAAGTTTCTCCAGCTTTGACTGGATGGTGGAGAATGGAAGGATTTATATTCCTTGTAGACAGCTGGTCATTTGCATCCTTTTTGAGGATCCTTGATCAACTCAGTAATGCTTCTGGTTCCTTGAGTGACCCTAAGAACACAGATAAACCTCCAAGTGCTTCAACAATCCTCTAAAAAGATGTAAATGACCAACTTTTTGCAAGGAATATAAATCCTTCCATTCCCCACCATCCTGTCAGAACTGAAGAAGCTTCTTGGGTGAGAAGCACAATGTCTTCAAAGAAAAACAAGAAAGTCCAGTTGCCTCCTGAAAAAGCACTTTTGGTGCTTTTGGTGCAGTCACCTGGATGACTGAGAATCTCTACAAACAGGCTGAAAACTTTGCCCCCATTCACTATGACTCTCTGAAGTTTTTGGAAGATGTGTGTTTTTGTTTTTAGACCTCCTTTTCAGCAACAAAGTAAGTGCTCTGCTAGGAATTTTAAATCAGCTTACTTCAATCCTTTTTTTTTTTCTGACAGAGAATATAAAATATGTTGCAGAGGGTAGTTGGACTGCTGGACAATTCCAGTTGATGTTTTGGTCATTTGAGGACAGGTAAAAAGCAAAAACAATCAAATGTGTGGATTGCAAATAGCCAATATATGCTTTCAGTCACTTGGCCATTGCAGAATTGTATGTGTGAAGAAGCCCATTGTGGTTTGTGGTTGATTTCCTGCTATTTTCTTTTCCCAATTGCTAACCAAGCTGCCTTCTAATAAGAAACAATTCAACCTTTTATTGGTATATGTTACATTCCACTTTTTCTACCCACAGGATGGCCAAAAAAGTTAATCAAAAACAGGTTGCTGGTGAAATCTCCCCCCACACACACATACCCAAAAAAAACCTTTAAAATTCAAAATAAACATATGCTGTGGAATAGTCTACAAAAGTTCTCTACTTCAGGCAATTGACAAGCTTGAATATTATCTGAGTTTCTTATCCCCCCTCCCTTCCTTTCTCTCCCTCTCCCTCCCCCTCTGTCTGTCTCCCTTCCTTCCTCTCCCTTCTTTCTCTCCCACCCTTTCTCTCTGTGTGTCTTCCTTCCTCTCTCTTCCTTTCTCTCCCACACTTTTTCTTTCTCTTTCTTCAACTGCCTCCCTTTCTCTCAATTCCTTTTTCTCCTTCCAACCCTCCTATCCCCCCCCCCCACTCTCCAGTTATCAATTGTTACTTCGATGACATACCAAGATCCTTAAGCTGGCTTCTTATAGCCCTTCTTCCTTGATTGGAGACACTTAGGATCCACCAAGCATGGGAAACCAAATCCCAGAAGAATAATATCTTGCCCTTTTTGTGCCTGCAGGGAGAATTTTTTTTTTTTTCCCTTTTCTGCTTTTGCCAAAGGGATGCATCTTCTGGGTTCATGGGAGGCCTTTGAATAAATTCTCCTCCACCGATTAAGCCATCGGGAAGAGTGCTCTCCTGCTCAACGGCACCCTGCCTGGATTTAACCTCCAAAGGGTTAACTTCATAAAAAACCCATGGCTCTTTATTCCAGCCCATCATACTTTAGCACCAGCCAAGCGTCTCTTCGCTGATGGCACCTTTTGGCTTCACAATACAGCCAATTTGTTAGAATTCTTCACAGGTCATGGGCTGTATGGTCACTGGAAAATGAAGCTGTATTCGCTTGGCAAATTATACGTCAGCTGCACTTTATGGGCTCTGAATTCCTTTTTTGTTCTCTCCCTCCCTTTCTTTATCCCTTTTTCCCCCTCCCTCTTTTCTCTCCCTCCCCCCATTTTCCTTTAAAACAGTAGAAACATGTATGGTGAGCTATTGTCACAAATCCAGTTAATGTAGGTTAATAGATTGGTTCCACTGACATGGATCATAATGAAGAGTAAATTGTTTTATCTCTTAAGTCTTATTTGGTCAGCCAAGAAAACATATGAGGTAATATGGCTCAGACTAAATGGACCGTATAATAGATCTCTCTCTAAAGAAAAAGGACAGGGGTGACAGCGTCTCCTATGATTAATGAAAATAATAATGGTCCTGAAATTGAAATTTTTCTATTTCCCCCCCCCCCACCCCGCTTCCCTCTTGGCTGCTGCCAAAAACTTCAGTAGTGGGATGATTTGTGGACTGCAACCACCTCTGAGGTCCTCTGTGGCTTTTCTGATAGGAGCTTAGGAAATGTTGGGTGGTAAATAGGCAGGGAAGGAACTATATGGGTTTCTGGATGCTGGCATCAAGGAAAGTAATTGGTACAAGAGTGGCAAATGTCTGCGGCTCGGGAGTAGGGTGAGGGTGAAGGTTGCTTTCTCTGAGCTTGTGGGTTGGTTTCTAAATGTTTCATTCAAGGGTGGCCTTCAACAGGTTCTGACCAGTTCTGGAGAACCGGTGGCGGAAATTTTGAGTAGTCCGGAGAACCGGCAAATACCACCTCTGACTGGCCCTGCCAACTCCATCTATTCTCTGAAAAACAGGTTCGTGGGGATGAGGGAGGGAGGGATTGGGGATTTTGCAGTAAGCTTCCCCCAGGAGTGGGGAGGGAATGGGATTTTGCAGTATCCTTCCCTTGCCACATCCACCAAGCCACGTCCACCAAGCCACATCACACCCACCAAGCCACGCCCACAGAACTGGTAGCAAAAAAAATTTGAATCCCACCACTGGTTTCCTTACCAGATTAAATAACACCTTTAGTGGAGCTTAGGGGACCAGAGGTGGTATTCAGCAGCTCAGGATAATTGATAGAGAAATTTTGAGTAGTTTGAAGAACCGGCAAATACACCTCTGACTGGAGATTTTACAGTATCCTTCCCATGCCACGTCCATCAAGCTATGCCCACGGAACCGGTAGTAAGAAAAAATTGAATCCCACCACTGTAGGGGATGCCAGTGTCGGTCTTCTTCTGTTTATAAGGGCTTCAGTTGTGGGTGTGTCAAGTGAGGGTCTTGTGATCGGTCAGGTGTGAGCCATCAGTCTTGTGATGGGCGGGGAAGATACATCAGGTGAGGGTCATTGGGAGGTGAAGAGCTGGTTGGAGGGGGCTTGCGTGGGTTAGTTGAGGTTCAGTGCTGTCTCTAGCTGGCAGTGTAGTTGATTTGGATTCTGAGGGTTCTGGAGGCTGGTTGTAGGTCAGTGTGTCTGTTGATGGAACTGCTTGTGGAATGCCAGGTTTTGATTAACTCACAAGTGTGTGTGTGTTTGTGTGTGTGTGTGGGGGGGGGGAATGTAGCCTGGCCAATGATTTTTGTGATATTCCAATCAAACTGGTGCTGTTTGGTGTTGGTGCGGGTAAAGATTAAGGATTTGGGATTGTGGCATTTGGCTGACAGCCAGTGTTTGTGGATCCTGGTTTTTAATTGATGTGATGTTTATCCCATGTAGAATTGGTTGCAATGGGTACAGTTGATTTTGTAGATTACATTGTTTCTTTCATCTTTCAGTATTTTGTCAGGGTATATTTTTTTTCCCCAAAGACTTTGAGTTAAAAAATACTACCACATGAAGCCATGGATGGATTTTGGAGGTTTCAACTCTTCCTCCAGGACTTGGTGGAAAACTGGGAGTGTTGTTTAAGTAGGTGGTTGAACTGGATGACCTATGGCGTCCCTTCAACTCCATTATTCTGTTGTGTTATTATTTCTATGCTCATGTGTATCCATCCCTTCAAGCCCGAACAAAATCTGGAATGGCATAGGATTTCCTGCCATAGACAGAAGGTTGTACTAGAAGACCTCCAAGGTCCCTTCCAACACTATTATTCTATGTTCTAAGAACACAAGCATTTGTTTGTAGCAAGTAAAGTAATAATAGTTGTAGCACAACTATAAACATGACTGCACATGGGAAGGGATGAGTGGAAAGTAGAACTGGGATCTTTTAAAAGAAAAGAAGAAGCCCTCAGAGGAAGTCCCTGATTCATGTTGGATGAGAAAGAAAAATGGAGCTGGAGTCAATAAATAGAAGGACATCTCCAAGACTATTTAGGAAAGACAAAGGGCATTGAAATCATATGTATAGGAGGAATAGGATTTTCCTATCTTCTGCTTCTCTTAAAAACTGAAGGAATCATTACATTAAGATACCATTTTATGGAGGCTCTACCATGTCAAAATATAAGGAGAAACCAATTAAGTGTGGTTTTATATAGTAGGACTTCCATATAATTTAAGGTTTTCTCTTGGATAACAGGGCAAACTTTTACAATATTTTCTATGCTGTAACATGGATCATGGTGGTAAATTTGAATGTCAGTTAAGAGTTGGGATAGTGTCTTTCCCATCAGCTGTTATATCACATAATTTCACAATTATTATAATAATCCAGGAATTATTAGATTACCAATTATTTCAGGTTTTTGTGAGGTTACAAGAGGTTTCAAATTATTCCTCCCAAATCGGAAGTCTATAGAATATATTTTCTCTTGACTGCTAACCAAATCAAATATCTTCAGAGTTTTCTGATATTGTGGCCTGTAGGCAAAACTGTCAGTCTTCCCTATTCTCTCAGGAGCTGGGTTGAAATTGTTCAGGTTTTATATGGTAGGGCTTCCATATAATTTAAGGGTGGGCAGATGCAATGGTTTTCTCTTGGATAACAGGGCAAGTTATTACAATATTTTTTATACTGTAACATGGATGATGATGGTAAATTTGAATGTCAGTTAACAGTTGGGATAGTGTTTTTCCCATCAGCTGTTATTTCAAATAATTTCACAATTATTATAATAATCCAACCTGGGAATTACTAGATTACTGATCATTGACCACTTCTTTTCTACATAGAATACTTTTAGAGCTGGGCACAAAATGAAAATGTTTCAGAATAAGTGTTTTGGAATACTATGGGTGCAACACCGTTCTGCTACTCGTTAAAGCAGCTATGTCTTCTTTCAGGCTTTTGTGGGGTTTCAGATCATTCCTTCCAAATCGGAAGCCTATAGAATATAGTTTCTCTTGACTGCCAACCAAATCAAATACCTTCCAAATTTTCTGATATCATAGCCTATAAGCCAAACTGTCAATCTTCCCTATTGTCTCAGGAGCTGGGTTGAAATTGTTCAGTTCCCTGAAGAGCTAGGCAGCAAGTACAACTTTGCTGTGTTTTGCAACAGCAAATGCAATGCATACTTTCTATTTTGTGTAATATCCTACTAAGTTTATTTTAGGGAGGAAAGGTATTGGAAACTTATAAAACTTTGGGAAGGTTAAATATAGCACCCAAAAGTGAACTCTGGATGAAGGGTGTATAACATAAATTGTAGCTAGCTTCTAGTGGACAATCATTTAAATATGAGCCAATTTTTTGCTGCAGCAGCCAAAAAACTCAATGCAATCCTAGGCTGCATTAATAGAGGGATAGAATCAAAATCATGTGAAGTATTAGTACTGCTTTATAAGGCCTTAGTAAGACCACACTTGGAATATTGCACCCAGTTTTGGACACCACAATTTAACAAAGATATTGAGACTCTACAAAGTGTGCAGAGAAGAACAACAAAGATGATTAGGGGACTGGAGACTAAAACATATAAAGAACAGTTGCATGAATTGGGTAAGTCTAGTCAGTGAAAAGAAGGACTGCAGAAGAAATAGCAGCGTTTCATTATTTGAGGGGCTACCATAAAGAAGAGGGGGTCAACTCGAAGGTCTAGAAGGCAACACGAAAAAAAAATGGATGGAAATTAAACAAGGAAGGAAGCAACCTAGAAGTAAGAAAGGATTTCATACCAATTAACCAGTGGAAATCCTTGCCTTTAGAAGTTATGGGAGCTCCATCACTGGAGGCTTTTAAGAAGAGACTGCACAGCCATTTGTCTGAAATTGTATAGGTCTCTTGCTTGAGCAGGAGGGTTGAACTCAAAGATCTCCAAGGTCCCTTCCAACTCTCTATTATTCTGTTCTAATAACTCTTGTCTATTCACAATTGATGGAAACAACCAGTCCATTAACCTTTGCCATCAATGGCATCAATGGCCTAATCTTCTCTTCTATTAGGCCTTTAAAGTTTTGTAGCAACTGCCTATGAGATGTTGAGCTGCATAAATTAGCATCAAGTTCAACCTTTCCTGTTCAGAATAAGGCACCTGGGGACAGGCCCCCTGCAGTAAATGGAAGTAGGGGGAGGAAAAGAAAATATAACAGCCCATGTTTGTTCTGAACTTCAAGAACCAGGGAAAGCCAAAACTCAAGGCACAACTTCATAAATATCCCTAATCTCTGGTTTTAAAAGCCAGAATTGTTTATGATTCATGGCATTTGATGACATTTAACAGCATGCAACCCATTACAGCCCCTTAAGTCATTACACAATAGGGCTGCAAATGTCACTGGGTGACAAGACAACAAGCCAGGTTATTGGTGGGACATGGTTCAGTTTGGATTAGTTCAGGCTTATGACAGATGTACCATTTCATTGCCAATGGAATCCAAATTTCTGCTTATTGGCGTACCTTGGTAACAAAAGAAACTTGTTCCATGTGTCTGTACATCTCTATTTGTGTATTTGTTTGCATGTATATTGTGAGATGTTCAGATGTTGCTTTGAGCAGCCTGGCGGTGGGGGGTGGGGGTGGGGGTAGAATGAAGACTTATGTCTACTTTAATAAAAAGAAGGACAAAGGGTGACATGAAAGCAGTGTTCCAACATCTAAGGATTTGCCACGAAAAAAGAGGTGGCCAACCTTCTATCCAAAGCACCTGAAAGCAGGACAAGACACAATGGATGAAAACCAATCAAGGAGAGAACCAGCTTAGAATAGAATAGAATAGAATAGAATAGAATAGAATAGAATAGAATAGAATAGAA
>BLBF01000077.1:5448632-5478667 GCA_015471245.1 Laticauda colubrina | reverse complement strand
TTCTTCTTCTTCTTCTTCTTCTTCTTCTTCTTTTTCTTCTTCTTCTTTTCTTCTTCTTCTTCTTCTTCTTCTTCTTCTTTTTGAAATTTTTATTTGGGTTTTCACAAAAACAAAATACAAATAAAACATCTTTTTAGAAAATAGCATGGTCCCAGGTTATCACTTCTTCATACAGACACAAAACTCAATTTCATGCTCATTTTTATGTTCTATTCCACATCATATTACCATTTTATATTTTCTGGATAGTTTTTCTCATCTTTTAATTTTCTCAACTTTATTTTAATTATCTCATCTCAATTCAAATCATTATATTTATACTTTTGTCTGTCCTGTTACAATTTATTATGATGTTTTCTTATTAAGCAATTTTTTCCTTGTAGTTACCAATTAGAGTATGACGCCTTTATATCCTTTAATTTTATCCATTCAAACTCTTTTTTAAGCTTCAATGTATAACTTTAAGATTATAACATTCAATATAATACATAACTTCCAAGCGGACTCTGCTTGGTACATTCTTAAAATAGACACTATGTTATAACAATGCTATCGTTATGTACCTTTGCAGAATCCCTTTTACAATTAAATTTTTAGCCATTATCTCTAAACAAACTTATGGTTACAATCCTTATATCTTTTCCCTGTTTCTCCATTTCTTGTTTCTGTCTTTTACAATTTCTTTTCCTTGTCTTCTTCCCCCTCTTCTCCTCCCTCCCCTTTTTACCCCCTCATTTCTCTACTTCTAATTCTCTCATCTGTAACCCCCTCTTCTGTTGCTTTCTAATATTATACTTATCTTTCAATTTGTCCTTCTTCTTTTTGGTTGTTTTTTTTTAGTCTTAAACCTTTCAGTCTCTTTCCCGCCTTTTCTTTTTTCCCCCCACTTCAAATTATTTGATCATTAAAGATGGCTTCTCCTTTGTCCCAATCTTCTTGTTCTGCAAGCATTTCTTGTTGCTTCTCATTGTTCCAGATCTCCATTTCTAAGAATTGAAACACGAAACCAGAAGAACTTCTCCCTTCTTGTGAATCTTCTTCCCATTTTTTAAAGTTCCGTTGTCAGTTCTTATAAGAGTGATACCATTTTAAAAACTTTTAAACAACCACCCAGTTAATTTTAGTCATCTAGATGCAAAAAAACAAAAGTCACCAAGTAATCCAAATAATAGAAGGCTGTTTCTACTTGCTTCTTTTTTCCACTTTCTCTTCCTGGGGTTCTATTATTTTGTTACCAAGTTTCCATTAAAATGTATCTTTGAGGAATCTTGTTCCTTTTAATTACAGTTCCATTCCTTAATTCCAGGCAGTCTCCTCCATTTTTCCAGATCCTGCCCTTCTATTCTTTTTTTTCTCCTTCCCAGCTTTTAAAAGCTTTTAAATGTCCAGAAATCTTTATTATCCCTTTGACTTTTATTTTCAGCTTAGATGCCTATTAATGTCAAAGTGGATTTTTTTCCCCAATTTCTTGCTTTAGTCTCTTAGCTGTCAGTATAAAGAAGGGAAGAAAAAACAAAACCAAATCCTTTCCCTTCTCTCTCTTCTTCGCAGCTTCAAAATCTTCTTTGGGAACAATGTTGTTAACCTTAAATTCCAGGGTACCTTATTTGTTGTTTTTGCTGTTTGACCCAGTCAACCAAAACTTTCTCTTCTTATCTTCCTCCTGCACATTCTTTTCAAGTCGAGTTCTTCTTTGTGGTGGCCATTTCTGACCACCACTGCAACTGCCTTCGGGAAAGGGAGTAATGGCCAGCTGGGGAAGAGAGATGCGGTTCTCCTCTACCCTGCAGGCAGTCTTCCCCCTCTTCACCACCTCTACGGGATGGCTTAGCCCCAAAACCAACCAGCTTGGGGCACTCCAGTGGTGAGCACGGATCGAAGCCTCGGAGAGATGAGGTTTCGGTCTGTCGCTGAAGAAGCTCAAACTGGAGTTTCCGGCTGTCCAGTCTCTTCTTAAAAAACATCCAGTGTTAGCACACCCACAACTTCTGAAAGTTAAAGATCCACTGATTAATTGTCAGGAAATTTCTCCTTAGTTCTAGGTTGCTTCTCTCCTTGATTAGTTTACATCCATTACTTCTTGTCCTGCCATCTGGTGCTTCAGATAAAGGGCTATGTTTTTGAGTGATGTGCCAGTGGCCATGAATTCAACTATCTACCCTGGCAGGATAAACAAATGTGGGGCCATAATAAAAATTTGATTTAATAGGAACGTCAATGGAAATCAAATTCATAGACTCATACTGGTGAATGGGTATGACTGAGTAATCATCCAACAAAAATAAAATAAAATAAATTAATTAAAAAGAACAAAAAGAAACTCAAAGGACAGACTTGATAGACCGTTAGGTCTTTTTCTAACATCAGTTTTCTGTGTTTCTAATGTTACGAAGTTAACATATCTAGTAACATTGTCTTCCAATCAAGGTTGAGGTCTAGTCAGAGATACCAATGTTAATGTACTCAACAGTACCACAGGTTTGCATTATCTTTGTTCAGGGTTGCTGTTACGCTTCTTAATCTAGCTCATGGCCCAGGATTACCTGGATATCTTCTATCCAGGTGCTGACCAGGCTCAGTGTTGCTTTGCTTCCAAACCTGAAAAGATCAGCCAGGTATTATCATCTGTTGAGTCTAAATCCAATTACTTTCAGGTCTTTATTAATGTTCTGCTTCTGTCATAAATTCCAATTTACCTGCAACTTTTGGAGAGCTTAGGAGGACACCTCTCAGAGTTGGCAGGATCACATGCAATCCTAGAACATCAGTTCTGCAATCCTGACCTAAATGTTGATGCCAGAGACTCATTGTGATAATTCCATCATGAATTAAATGCAATTCAATTTACTAAGTCTGCATTACTATTACTATTAATCTTCTCATCACTCCTATCACCCATCCCCTCCCACTTGTGATTACATGATTGTAATTTTGTTGCTTGTATCCTTACAATTCATATTGACTGTTTCCTAGTATGATTTGATTGCTTATTTATACCCTAGGACTATCATTAAGTGTTTGTATCTTATGATTCTGATGAATTTATCTTTTCTTTTTCTGTACTGAGAGCATATGCACCAAGACAAATTCCTTGTGAGTCCAGTCACACTTGGCCAATAAAGAATTCATTCATTCATTCATTCATTCATTCATTCATTCATTTATTCATTCATTCATTCATTCATTCATTCATTCAATCAATCAATCAATCAATCTTTTCATGGCTGGACTTTTTGTCAGATTACTTCCTACACCTTGATTTTACATAGACATTGGGCCTTGTAGATGAGCTATTCCAGTTCAACCAGTTCTTTGTATATGTACATGAGTGGGAAACAGGAAAGAGGAAAAAAGAGAGGGAGAGAAAGAGAAAGTAGATATTAAAGAAATATGTTCTCTGTGTGTGTCTCTTGAACCAAGCCAAATATTTTCTTGTCACTAGACTCATAACTTTAGTCTGTCAAGGTCATGGCTTTCACTTTCTTCTTTAGATGGTTGGAGAGAGGAATGTCCATGAGATTAGAGCTCCTTTTGTTTTCATTGGGAGGGGTTTTGCTTATTCTGGCGGATCCTGGAGACTCACCAAGGCTCTCTAGACTCTGTTTATTAGATTTTTATCTTCTTATCAGAGTCTTCCTCCTTAAATCATGTCAGGATTTTACCACCCTTTAGGGATTCTGGGTGTTTTATTGCCTGCTTGTTGGTTGGGGGAAGGCAAGTGAAGGAATATCTAGTTCTGTACACAGAGAACAGTGAAGCTAAGGCAGAAATGAGTAAGGGAAAGTGTCTTCTTTGGCTCTTTGGCTGTTGTTTCATTTAGAACATTGGAGTTAATATTATCATGCAGATGTCAGGTTTT
The DNA here is from genome assembly GCA_015471245.1 of Laticauda colubrina. Taxonomy (NCBI): domain Eukaryota; kingdom Metazoa; phylum Chordata; class Lepidosauria; order Squamata; family Elapidae; genus Laticauda; species Laticauda colubrina. Next base: position 5,474,808 of record BLBF01000077.1, on the reverse strand, counting down.
ATGCTACTGCTTGCTGCTCCAGGGTTGAAATAATGGATGTAGAACCAAGTAAACACCCAACATCCACCCAACTTAGCAGCTTGCCTGTAGTGATTTATTACATGTTTATTTTATTTTTGAAAATCAAAATAGTATGTGGAACCCCCAATTATTCCAATTGGATTTAATTTATTCCAGTTCAGAGAACACACAAGACTTTGGAAAGGTCCGTGCTAATTAACTCTCTCGTCTTTCTCTCCAGAAAAGAGAGATGTTTGATTGTTAACTGTTGGACTTGGAAGCTGCCAATATGGTACTGGAAGTTCACTAGCTATCATATAACTCAAGGGAACCAAGTCTTATATAGCCACAGGCATGGACTCACTTTGACCTTAGAGCTAACTGTTGTATCAGTAGCACCAAGTTTGTCTTTACAAGGACATCTATTATACCTACCAGGCCTAGGTACATCTCAAAAGATCATTTTGTTTTACTGAACACATGAAACAAACTGGGAATTCCCATCCAGTTCCCATCCTCTTTTCTAAACTATGGAACAGAGTGGGCAAATTGTTTTCAGGATCACAGGGCTTCTTTATGGGCACAAAACTCATAATTTTCAGGCAAAGTACCTCATCAGTTCCTCTCTTTAGCTTCATGGGCATACAACCTCATAAAAGCCGATGGAACAACCAATCTATATATTTAAGGAGAATATTTGTAGCTCAGGACTGCAACGAGGACTCATTCATGCTTTCTGAGCTTGGTTGTTTTCTTACAGACATTTTATTACTCAAACTATGTAACATCATCATGGAAAGTCTTAGCTCGCCTCTCATATGTGTGTTATTGCCATCTCCTTTGCATCACTGCCATGTCCACTGAGCCCCAAATACTTCCCTCCTAATTTCTAACCATAGAAATGTGCTAACCCTAATTTAGTGCCCTGGGTGTCCCTCTCAATTGTTAACACATTATGGTTCCACTCAATCCCCACCATTTATTTTTCTTGGGTAAATGTAGAAGATCATCTCTCCACTATATAGGCAGTTATGCATATACAGTCCAAGTCCTGGAGCCCTGATTGAATGAGATTACAAAACCAGGGGAGAGCTTTGCATAGAAAGGTCTACCTTGTGATTTTTTCATTGCTTCAAAAAACTTCAAGGTACTAGAGATAATTTTGGAATTCTCTTCTTCAGTATTTTTATTTATGGTATTTATTTATAAATTTTATTGGCCGCCCATCCTACCATAGGGTAACTTTGGGTGGCTTACAGTTCCAAAAATGTAAAAATTAAACCTTAAAAATAAAGACACATGCAGAGGGTGGGGATGGATGTTGAGGTAATTCCCCGTTAGGAGAATGAGTGCACACAGGGAGACGTAGTGAGAGTAGTGAAAAATAACACACACACAGCACACAGCCACACTGTATAGTAAAATGTAGGTTTTTACTTCCAGTAAAATGGTTAAGCAAATTCCAAACAAGCAGTCCAAGTTATTCACGGTTAAAGCAGTCAGTTTTCAGTCCAGGGATAACCCAAAATGCAAAGTCCAGTATCAAAACAGTTCAGTGAAAGACTTACATTAAATCCAAGAATAACAATCAATAGGGATGGCAACACTCTTCAGAGCAGAACAGAACAGAAACTAAACAACCCAGGTTTCTTGCTCCATCTTATGGCCCTTTGAGGAACCACACCAATTACAATTTTAGCATTTCCTTAAAGATACAGTTTTAAAATGTCTATCCTGGTTTATATATTTTCCAACCCAACTATTAGGTGACTTACATTCCTAACATTCTCCCCTTTGGGTTGGAGAATATATGCAACCTTACATTCTAAGTTCATAATCCTCACAGCAAGCCTTATGCTTTACAGAGCCTTGGGCTTTTGTAAAATGATCTGCGATGTTATTTTCTGACATACAGTATTCCAGCTTAATCATCTTACTTTGCACACATTGTCTCACATTTAAATATCTTAAATCTTTGTGTTTTGATCTTGTCTTAATAGCAATATTTGAAGCCATCTGTATTGCTTATTGGTTGTCTTCATAAACAACAATAGAATCTGTTACATCAATTCCCATATCAATTAATAAAAAACTAAATTTGCACATAATAAAGACAAACATGAGAATTCAGCCTCCATTGTTGATAAACTTAAATGTTTCTGTCGAATAGACCTCCATCCAATCAACACCTTTTCCAATAATACTCCAGTACCTGATGTAGATTTACGTGTATTTATGTTTGTAGCAAAACTTGCATCAGCAAATGCAGTCAGATTTAGTTCATTCTTAGGCTCCAAATACAATGCATAATGCATTGTTTGTTTCAGATATCTTAACACAAACTTAGCAGCTTGCCAGTGTCTTTCAGTTGGCTCAGTATTAAATCTAGCTAATTGTTTAACACTGTATGCTATATCTGGTCTTGACCAATTACTGAGATAAGATAAACTACCAATCAAAGACTGATAAATGTTCTTATCAAAAATAGGACTTTAAACATCACTATGGCTCATTGGTGTCTTAGCCAGCTGAAAAACTTCCATTTTAAAATTCTTTAGTAATTGGTTAATTTTATCTGCCTGTGAGATTTTGTATCCTCCATTAGTTTTATCTATCTTTAATCCAAGATATTGTTTAATTTCTCCTAACTGTTTTATCTTAAATTTCTTCTCTAACAGTGAAATTATTTTAGTATTATTTTAGATCTGTTCAGTTTTGGTGATTAATGCTATGTCATCAGTAAAAAATAGCAACAATGAAATTACACCATTACTTTCTCTTTTGAACAAACATGGATCAGCCATGCCAGTTAAACTAAAATAAACCTATTTTAGTTAATTATTTACACTGGTTCTACTCATGTCCTGATTGCTTCAAGACATAAAGACTCTTTTTCAATCTCCAGCAATCAGTTGTATTATCATTTTTTATACCTAAAGGTTTCTTTAAATAAATAGTGTGTTGCAACGGTGCATGCAGATATGCCATCTCTACATCCAAATGATTTATCATGTATTTCTCCTTATCTGCCCACACTAATGATGCCCTTAATGTAGTAGCCTTCAGACGAGGTGCAAACATCTCATTGTAGTTGTTTGCTGTCTGATTGAACCCTTGTGCTACTAACCTGGCTTTATGGGTAACAGTCCCATCTCCACCAGTCTTAAGTTCATAAATCCATTTACATCCTATGGCATGTTTACCTGGTGGTAACTTAACATTTTCATATACCTCCAGTTTTGTAAGGATTTCAGTTCCTTATCCATTGCTTCCTGTCAAGCAGCCTGATCCTTAGCAGGATACAGTTTCAGTTCACTATAGTTACTTGGAACTGTATTCACTTGGCATACAACACTAGCCTGATATCTATCAGGTGGTCATGTTACTCGGGTTGAATGTCTTGGTAGTACAGGGCTTACTGGTGAACTCACCTGTGCCACCTACTCCTGTACTCCTACTTCCTCCTGTGCCTGTTCTTCCTCTTTAATGGCTATCCGTGGTTCATCTTTAGGGACTATTTGGATGTCAATAATAATATCATTGCTGAATTCATGTTCCAGTTTATTCCACCCAATGTGCTCAAGAAATTTTGCACTAGTGCTACAATAAACATGAGCTGTGCCTTGATCCCAGAATCTAAAGGCCCTGTCACACTGCCCAATGGACACAACTGCAAAACGGACACAACGGACAAGCAAAATGTTCCATCCGTTGTTATCCGCTCTCAAAAGGGGCAAAAATTTGCATAACCGGAATGGATAACATGGACGGGGGAAGGACGCAGGGCGGATGGAAAACGGATGCAGAGCGGAAGCCGAGCAGATGGAAGCAGATGAGAGTGGATGGCACATCCGCTGGGCTTCCAGGGGGCCTCAGCAAAGCGGATGCGGAACGGAAAGAGCAGATGCAGAGCGGACACCGAGCGGATGAAGTGGATGCACAGCGGATGCACAGCGGATGAAGCGGATGCACAGCGGAAGCCTAACGGATGTCGAGCGTTAATTGCACATGCAGGGGGGATGCATTGTGTAAGCCACATGGATATAAAGGGAATCAGCTCGCATGTGGCCAGCATTCGGAGGAAAGACCTGCTGCCGGATACATCGAGTCCTTGCCTGCCCTGCCTGCCTGCCTGCCTGCAAGCCTTGCTGCCAGCCTGCCTCCAAGCCTCCCTGCCAGCCAGTCTGCCTGCCAGCCTTGGTGCCTGCCTGCCTTTCTGCCAGGCTTCCTGCCAGGCTTCCTGCCAGCCTTGGTGCCAGGCTTCCTCCAGCCTTGGTGCCTGCCAGCCTCCCTGCCAGCCTTCCTGCCAGCCAGCTACCCTACAACCATGAGGAAGAAGCGAAAGTCTCAGCAACCTGCCACCATCCTTGGCAAGAGGGACAGGGCCACCCTCCCGCCCCCTGTCCCTGACTCTGCTTCTGCTGGGGCTTCTGCTGCTCGGGCTTGCTCTTCTGGTGCTGGAGCTTCTGCTGAAGCTGCTCCTGGCGGTGGTGCTTCTGCTGCTGCGTACTCTGCTGAAGCTGCTCCTGGCGGTGGTGCTTCTGCTGCTGCATACTCTGCTGAAGCTGCTCCTGGTCCTGCTGGTCCTGCTCATCCTGCTGGTCCTGCTCATGCTCCTGGACTTACTCGTACTTTTCGTACTGCTTGTGCTCCTGGTCTTGCTTGTCCTGCTCGTCCTGCTCGTGCTCCTGGTCCTGCTCCTGCTCCTGGTCCTGCTGGTGCTGCTGGTGCTGCTGCTGATGGTGCTGCTGGGGCTCCGGGTGCTTACTCTGCTGCTGCTGATCCTGGTCCTGCTGATCCTGCTGCTGGTGGTGGTGGTGCTGCTGCTGCTGCTGATGATGATGATCCTGCTGCTGCTGCTGCTGGTGGTGGTGGTGTGGAGGAGCAGCCCCTACCACCTGCTGCTGCTGATGGTGCTGCTGGGGCTCTGGGTGCTTACTCTGCTGCTGCTGATCGTGGTCCTGCTGATCCTGCTGCTGCTGGTGGTGGTGGTGGTGGTGCTGCTGCTGCTGCTGCTGATGATGATCCTGCTGCTGCTGCTGCTGGTGGTGGTGGTGTGGAGGAGCAGCCCCTACCACCTGGGAGCCCCTCTGATGAGGGCCCATCTGGTCCTGCCAAAGGGAGGAAGAGGCATATGCGGGGACGGGAGAGGAGGCAATACTTCATCGAGGAGGAACACGAGGATGAGGTGCTGGAGTGGCTGAGAGAGAATGACTATCTGTGGCGGAAGGGACACCGGCTGTACAGGGACACCAAAAGGAAGCAGGCTGCTTGGAGAGAGAAGGCGGAGAGTATGGGTTACACTTCGGAGGTGCTCCTTGGCTGGTGGAAGCACATGCAGACCTGGTATGGGAAGCTGCACCTGAAGAAATCTGGCCAGGCCACGCTTAAGCTGATGGACAGAGAGACCTACGTCATGGCCAGGTGCAGCTTCCTGGAGGGTGAGATCTGCCACCAAGGAGCACCAGGAGCCCCTCTGTCTACCCTCTCTCTCTGGCAGCCTGCTGAGAGCCAGTCCTCTTCCGGCCGAGAGTCAGTCCCTGTCTCCAGGCAGGTTTCTGTGGAGCATGCCACGGCGGAGAACCCGTGGACAGCTGTTGTAACCGTGGTGGAGCACGTGGAGGACTCCCTGGTGCGGTGGGAGAAAGGAGACATTGGGTCCACCACAGTCGTAGCCGCATCCACCCCCTCCAGCTCCGCCTCCACAGAAAGGCAAAGAGACAGACAGCAGGAGGGGCAGAGCCACAATGTCCTGCTGGAGATCAGGGACACCATCCGCACCAGTATAAATCTCCTCTCTCAGCTGGTCAGCACTGACTCCTCATCCTCCAACTGCAAGCCCTTCCTCACCTATGTCAACCAGACCCTCAAGAACATGGAGGAACCCCAGTACCAGGTGGTGAAGGATCGGATCACCAAGCTGCTTCACAAACCTCCAGATCCAGAGGAACCTGCTCCCACCCAGTCCAGGTCTGCTCCTCCACCTCCACCACAGGTGATGTCCCTCCCATTCCAAGGCTTCCCACAGCCCCTCACCTACCAGGTCTACGGATACCAGGAGGTCCAGCAGCACAGGCAGCAGCCCTTCCCAGTCCAGGCACAGAGTCATCGGGCAACACCGTTGCCACCGGTTCCACTGATGCCACCGATGCCACCCACAACTATGATGCCACCGACGACAGCGATGCCACCCACACCAGTCCTCACCCAGCTGCAGACCAGACAGCCCCACTACACTACTCCTTCCTCCACCCCACAGCCAAGCCCGGCCTCAGTACCTCTCTCATCAGTACTGGGGCTGACACCCTATGGCATGGAGGAAGGACCTCTCAGCATCACGAGTCTGAGCCATCTGTCTGAGAGCTTCCTCAACACACCGTCCCCTGTTGTCCTCTCGGGGCCAGGCACCCCAATGACGATACAGACCAGCACTCCAGCACCATCCACCTCCACAGCACCAGGACCCTTCACCCCTGAGACTGGGCACACCTCCAAGTGACCAATAAGAGTGCCAGAGGCTGGGTAGCTGGCTACCTGTGGACTTTATTTGGACACTTGACTTGGGTCATTTTTTTTCTTACAGCTTGTTGTTCAATAAAGTTTATCTTTGATTCACACACTTGCTTCATTTCTTTTTTTGTAATAAAGTCTTGGTGGAAACTTTTAGAATTGGTTTAAGCCTTTGCATGCTTGTGGGATGGGTTAAGATAGCAGTGGGGTGGGCAGGGATACCTTTGGGATGGGTAATAGCTGTGGGATAGATAAGCCTCCAGTGCAAGCATAGTGGGACTGTATGGTCCACCCTCCCAGGTGCCACACCTATGGACCTTTATTATCAATAATAATGTAATAATCATTCACACATGTCAACACAAACACAACTCTTTATTAAATGCCCTGTTCATTGTAGGCCCACCCAACATACATGGCTCAATCTCATCCATGTGATGAGACAGGCTGAAGGAAGCACCCATTAATCATCTATCATCCTGTCTTGCCACTCCACTGCTCCAGCTGGGGAGTTGCACCAGTGTCTCAGGAGGTTGCGCTGCTTCTTCCCTTCACGTGAGGCTCTGTTGGGGCCTTGCACATCCTGAGTGTCTATCAGGTTTCACCCTTGCCTCCATTCCCCAGGCTCCATGTCCCCATTGCCTTGCTGGAGGTCCACGAGCCTGTTCTGCAAGACTGGGTAGCGGGTGTGCATGAGATTGTGCAGGATGCAGCAAGCTTCCACGATCCTCCTCACAGTCTCTGGGCGATGCTTCATGGTGGTGAGAAGTACCTGGAACCTGTTGGCCAGGATGCCAAAGGCGTTCTCCACCACCCACCTTGCCCTGGACAGCCTGTAGTTGAAGATCCTCTCTTCACGGGTGAGGAGTCTGGAAGTGTAGGGCTTCATGAGGTAGGTTGTGAGGGAGAAGGCGTCATCCCCCACGATGAAGTAGAGCACATCTTGCGTGTCGTTGGGCAGGGGGTCTGGATCTGGGAAGCCCATGATGAGGTTGCCTTCCAGCCCCTCCTTGAGGTCACTGGCGTTGTGTACCTGGGCATCTGAACATAAGCCGCTGCCTGAAGCATCGATGTACATGAACTTGTAGTCAGCATCGACCATGGCAAAGAGGACGATGCTGAAGAAGCCCTTGCAGTTGAAATAAGTGGAGCCCGACTTGGGTGGTGCTTTGCAGGCCACATGCTTCCCATCTATGGCTCCATCTGTGTGTGGGATGTTCCACCTCTGATACCACTGCTCTGCAACTTTCTTCCAGCCTTCTTCAGTGGAGGTGCACTGGAGGAGCTCCTGCAGGTATTCTTCGATGATGGCCTGCACCACTTCTCTGACCACAATGCTGATGGTGTTGTGTGGCACCCTCCAGCCATACTGCATGCTCCTGTAGGTGGTCCCTGAGGCCAGGTGGTGGAGAGTCAGTGCCACCTTCAGCCCAGGGTCCAGGCTGGGCCAGAAGTTGGTGTTTGCCTTGGTCAATCTGGGTGTCAGCCTCAGCACAACTTCGTCAAACATGGCTGGAGGCATCCTCATGAAGTTCTGGAATGCCCGAGTGTCTTCGTTCCTGAGCTCCACCATCAGCTTGTTGTATAGTCCGTCCTCTGCTCTTCTCCCGATCCATCTTCGGACCCAGACACTTCTTGGCCACCTCCTTTTCTTCCCGTAGTAGAGTTCACACAGCCTGTAGATGGCTTCGCACTGTTGCAGAAGGATGGTGGCTGCCAAAAGGACTGTGTTACGATCCACAGTTGACATGACTGGATGCTGTGGAAGAGGAAGAGTCAGATGAAGGCTGCAGAGGTCTGCACAGCTGGTCTGCTGGTCTGAAAGTGAGATGCAGACGAGTTGCTCCCCCTTTTTTTAGGCAGTATAGGTGTCCCTTTGCATCCTCTAGGCATCCTCTAGACATCCTTAATATCCGAGATAGGTCCCCTCTGCGAACGTTTTTTCCATTTTAAACGCTTTGTTTTCATGCTGCATCCGTTCTGCATCCGTTCCGCGTCCGTTCTGCTTCCTCCCTGCGTCCGAGTGGATGCGAGTTGCGCAGATGCGGAACGGATGCCTAGCGGATATAGCGGATGCATAATGGATGCAGAACGGATGCGTAGCGGATGCGTAGCGGATGCAGAACAGACGAATTGGATACATTTTCCGCGCAAAAGTTTTGAGCAGCTCAAACTTTCTGAGCGGATGAAACGTCCATAAACGGATGCTGGACAGATAGAGAGGAAGCAAAATGGAGGCAGTGAGTACATCACGTTAACCAACGGATGGCAAGCTTTTTTGTCCGTTTTACATCCTTCTCTGCCTCCATTGGTGCAGTGTGACAGGGGCTTAAACGATCTATGGTTGGCCTCATAATCTATGAAAAATAAGTTTCTAGCTCTATGTTGCCCTTTCAGTCTTACTTGTGAGGGAATATGCACCCATACTGGAGCTCCAAATATGTGTAGATAACTTAAATTTGGCGTTCTGCCATGCCAACGAGTGAATGGCAATTCTCCAGTTGTTTTGTTAACTACATTGTTTAACACATGATTGCTACACATTGTGGCCTCACCCCACAGTGTTTCAGGCAAACCTGAATCAGATAACATAGTACGAGCCATGGTTGTAACATTTGCCCTCTTCATTCTATAAACGAGTTATGTTGTGGTCTGTAAGGTGCAGAACATTTATGCTCGACACCAGCCAATTCCAACATAGTTTGGAATCTCTTGTTAATACATTCAGTCCCGTTATCAGTAACTAAAGTAATTACTTTATTCCTTATTTTTCTCTCTGCAAACCTTAGCCAGTTAAAGAAATGTTGGAATGTTTCTGTTTTGTTTTTCATGAGATAGCAGAAAACATATCATGAGTAATGGTCCATTATACTCAAAATATAGCAGGCACCTCCCAAACTAGGTTTCTTATGACCAATTATGTCAGCAAACCTCTAAAGGTTCTTTGGTCTTAAACCCATTAAGTCTGTTTGCTGGAATAAACTTGCTTTTCTCTTGGCTACAAGCATTACAGTTTAAGTACTTGCTACAGGGTTTTAATTTTACTCCCTCTGACAATTCAACAGTTTTTTTGAGCATTTTGAAATTAATGTGCCCCAGACATCTACATAGTAAATGTATACATTCATCATATGGCTTAACATTAACTGAGTTAGCCATCTTCAACTGATCATCATATATCACAAATAAACCATTTTCTAAAGTAGCAGTAACACTTTTACCCTCTTTCTCTATTATACAATTATCTCCCCTAAAGGTTAATATATAACCAATATTAACTAAAGCTGTTACTGATAACAAATTAAATTTCAGTTTAGGTACATATAACATAGTTAAATGCTCATTTACCCAAGAACAATATGCAGTACCTTCATCAGAAGCTTTCATCTTCCATCCATTTGCCAATGATACAGGTTGCTTACTCGTAGACTTCTTTACAAACCTCTATTTTTAGTAATGCGCTGCAATATTCCACTATGAACAACCCACAAATCATGGTTTACAGTTGAATTGCTAGACATAGCTAAACTAACATTCTTCTTAGCCTTCTGGTGATTCCCAGTATTCTGTTGTTTTCCTTTCTTACAGAATCTAGCTATGTGACCCCTGGTCCCACAAGAAAAACATTTCCTCACAGTATAGGCAGTTCAACACAAATTCTCTTCATGTGGTTATTCCTTTCTCAGTTGGTCCCTATCCAGTTGTCTTCTTGCTTCTTCTAACAACCTTCCGGTTATGTCAGTCAATGTCAGCTCATCTTTGGTCAGAACTTCCAGTGAAGATACATAATCATCATAACTTTCATCCAATGAGGACAGAATGATGTAAACTTGATGCAGCTCTGAAAATATCAGTTCCTTTTCATGTAGCTCTTGAAAAGTTCTTTTCATGAAGTTCAAATGAACTAACATATCTCCACCTTACAGAAGACGTACTCTAAACAGTTTATGTGTAAGATGTATGTGTGCACCTACACTGTCACGGACATAAATCCTCTTCAAATTCTCCCAACACCTAGCAGCAGACTCTTTTCCATGAACATGGATTATCTGCTGGTCACTCAGTGTTAGTCCAATTATACAAAGAGCTCGTTCTGTTTAAAATCAGCAAGCTTCTTGGCCTTGTCCTCATTTTCTGGATCCCAAGCATTTATATCCAGTGGGTCTTGAACTGCATTCCATAACCCTTCTCTCTGCAGAAGTAGACTGCACTTCATAGACCAGGAAACATAGTTTGTTCCACCCAACTGGGTTATCAATGATAGACTTGTTGAAGTGTCTTGTGCCATCTTTACCAGGATAGTAAACCACAATTAAACAGTAAACAGCTGTCTATATACAGCACTGTGCATTCATACCAACTCTCAGTTATCTGAGCCTGGTGTGGCCTAACCAGTGTTGAGGTAATTCCCCTTGAGGAGAATGAGCATGCACAGGGAGACGTAATGAGAGTAGTGAAGAATAACACACATACAGCACACAGCTACATTGTGTAGTATAATGTAGGTTTTTACTTCCAGTAAAATGGTTAAGCAAATTCCAAACAAGCAGTCCAAGTCATTCACAGTTAAAGCAGTCAGTTTTCAGTCCAAGGATAATCCAAATATCAAAGTGCAGTATCAAAAACAGTTCAGTGAAAGACTTACATCAAATCCAAGAATAACAGTCAATAGGGATGGTAACACTCTTCACAACAGAACAGAAACTAAACAACCCAAGTTTCTTCATAGTCACCTCTTTATGTCCTTAAAAAGATAGGAAGCTATATTAGTTGGGACCAAGCTCACATCAGGGGGCAAGATGTTCCAGAGGATGGGAGCAACAGCATAGAAGGCCCTCCCCATGGACCCTGAGAGCTGGAGTACTTGAAGGGCTGCCACAAAGAAAAGGAGGTGAATCTATTTTCCGAAGCACCAGAACGCAAGGCAAGGGACAATGGATGGAAAGTAATCAAGAAGCAATCCAGAACTAAGCAGGAATTTCCTAATGGAGAGAGCAATCAACTAATGGCTTTCCTCCAGAAGTTGTGGGTGCTCCATCACTGGAGGTTTTTAAGAAGAGACTGGACAGCCATTTGTCTGAACTGGTATAGAGCCTCTTGCTTGGGCTGGAAGTTGCACTTAGAAGGCCCCCAAGATCCCTTCCAACTTTGTTATTCTATATATCTTAATCCATTGTATAAAATATGAAGACACTTGAGCTCGCACCTTAAAAGCAATGCTCAGATTGGCCACCCTAACACAACAGAAGCAAAGGTAGTTTCAGTTTGCTCATGTTTATTCTCAATCCCACCATCCTCATGTTTTAACCTAAATCTGAAGCATTGCTATGTAAGAGTTTTGTGCCTTTAAACAGTTGGTTTCTCCAATTCAGGGTCAACTTTTGCAATATAAATCTCCCAGCTAGTCCATGCATATTTTTAAACACTTTGTTATATCCTTTGGCATTAAGTCAATCAATACTGGTCCAAAATCATGTTTCCATCAGAACCATGGTACTGAGGTCAGGGAAATGAATTTTAATTAATGAGAGAATTCATATTTTGTTGTTTTAGGTAACTTTTTTGGCAAATGAATCTTTCATGCTGACTTTTTTTTCTGGAGATAAGCATTTCCTACCCTTGTCTGAGCAAAATGTCTGTCTCTTTCCCCCCCTTTTTTTTTCATGGTATAACATAACAGAATTTTGATAAGATTGCAGTGAAGGACACTGACCTTGGAATGTTGGAACAAATGACTCATACAAAGAAGTTAATCTTTAATAGCAAGTAGATGTGTGCATTTTTTAAACCAAAAAATACTTGGCTGAAATCTTTCTTGTTATGTCTCTAAATCTTCTTGCCTTGCAAAAGAAGCTTTTTCTGCTTCTTCTTGGGAAGATTGAGACATTCTTTCAAATTTCACTCAGTGGGGTTTTTGGGTTGGTTTTCTTCCTGGAAAGAGCAGATGTTGGAATTTGCTGATGTGCTTCTCTCCCTCCTGCACGTACTTCTCAGTTTGACCAAAGTCCATAGGAAGAGTTAACCAAACTGAGGAAAGCCTTATCTTCCCTTCCACATTGCTGGAAAGTTGATCAGGGAAGGAAAACTAAGACCTTAATATTCCTTTCTTGTCCACCTCATCCCTGAATAAGATCCTTCTCATCAGCCAGGATTTTTTCACTGAAATTCACTTCTGCTTTAAAATAAATTTCCTTTTATCTAATGGAATAAGAAACAGGGAGAAAAAAACCAGGAGAATGCTCTTTGATCAGCATTAGTTTCACATGGATTCAGTAACCAACCAACTAAAGAAAAGACAGTATGATTTAAGTTCTAATTGAATGAGATTTGATCAATAAAATGCTTGGAGATGTTTTTTCTCCCACCATGGTGTTAGTTTTCCTTTTTTTATTTTATTGTCCATTAATCAAAGAATCAGGTGGCCAGTTCCAAGTCTTAGGAAGGGAACACTGATATTAATATACAGTCAAGGTGAGTGCAGAAAATCAAAAGATGCTAAATAAAACAGGATGATCTTTTAGTCTGCAGTAACCATCCTTCTAGATTTAATCCTATTCAGTGAAAGATTAAGAGTTGATTTCATGGCTATGGAATTAATTTTGCTTACTCCAGTGTTGACAAATTTATTATTTAATGTACTCTATAGCAAAATGGATAATCCTGGGACAATAGGTAACCTACTAACACCTTTTCAGCAGCCTTTGGTGTATGCAACACATGTGTGGAACAAAATATGAATTTATTTTTGCATTTGGGTACAGTTTTATCAGGAAAATATGGTGCCTTTTCACTTTGCCCCTTAAATTTCTCATTTTTGGAGTTCAGCCTGTTAAAAAACATGCCCTCTGGGGTATGAGATTTGTATGCTACTCTTGTGCCTTGACTTTTGAGGATAAAGGAGGGATGTTCAATCTTTCCCTTTCCTCTGGAATCTTGAATTAAGGATGGAAACAGAAGACAATGTGCTAGTTGTCCATTTATGTTTTAGAATACAGAAACTTCTCAGGTCCTTTCTTGATACATATACTGGCAGGAGAGAAATAGTTAAAGTCTAATTATTGGCACTTGTCAAAATTGACAGTCAACATATGATTCTAAGCACTGTGATTTTTGTCTGGATTATAATCAGAATAACAATAACCACAACAGAAACTTGCTGGGTTTTTAAAAAAGACATAAGCATAATTTTCCCAAATAAACTGCATTCTAGAACTTGGATGAATAATGCACCTTGAGAGAATTATGTGCATAGCATCTGTGGGTGCATGGGTTTTTATATCTTGAAGGGTTGATTGCTGCAGAATATATTTCATTATTGAAAAAACAAGGGAAGACTCAGAAGAATAATGCAAGTCAACAGAACTTCTTATCTAAGCCATGAAAATTTCAATGGAATCATCTTTAGAAAGCTCCAGGATCAGGAGTTTCTCGGCTGGGCTTAGGTTATGATCAGTTGCCCCACTACAAGGAAGTCATTGCTTCCCTGCTCCACAAAATAAATGCAAACTTGCAAGCAAGCAAATGATTAGAGCAAAAGTGTAGGAACATACTGCTGCTGCTGCTGCTGCTGCTTCTCCTCCCTCTTCTTCTCTCATAATAACTTGTGGAGGTGGGTGGGTGGAGTAGCACTTGAGTGAAACTAAGTTGAGTTTGCTGCACAGAATTTTGAGGAATGATTTCTATTGGCAATGGGCTCCAAGCGTAAATCAGTCAGGTTTTCTCTATTTAGTAGCGATGGTGATTCCAATTGTTGAAAATCTTCTCTTTGCAAACCCACCATCTCTATCCAACAGTTCCTACCTGCAGAAAGTCTTTAGAATTTACATGGTGAAAAATTAAGATGGCTTTTTTTGGTAGCAATTATTTTTTGAAGGACAATTGAAATTGCAAGCAACTTTGGTATGTCCTGGTAATTTAGGCTTCATTCAATCCTTCTTTTGATTGTTGAAATGTCACTCCACAATTACCATTTGTTCGCGGTAAATATAATGACCTATTTTGCTGTTCTGGTAGTGAGCAAAATATATTGTCCTAGATTTTTGAGTCTTGTGGTCTAAAGCATTTATTTCAGTTTTTATCCAGTCAAATAATATCACTATAAGCTTAGCTTAAAAGTATTAATGGCTTTGATCATATTACCAATGTTCCAGTGGTGGGATTCTAATTTTTTAACTACTGGTTCTGTGGGTGTGGTTTGGTGGGTGTGGTAGGGGGAGGACACTGTAATATCTCCATTCCCACTCCACTCCTGGGGGAAGGTTACTGCAAAATCTCCATTCCCTCCCCACCCCACTAACCTGCTTTCCAGCTCTGTTCTCCTGTACAGGGCAACCAAAGAAGACCCAGCCAATCAGCTGGGACTCAATAGGAGGCAGAGAATAGATGGGGTTGGCAGGACCAGTCAGAGGTGAGATTTGAACAACTCAAAATTTCCATTACCAGTTCTCCAGGACTGGTGAGAACCTACTGAATACCACCTCTGCATTGTTCAATTGTGATTTCAAAACTTTTCTAACTCGTTTGATATATTTGGTTTTCTTTTCAACTGAGATGTGCCAAATATCATTTGCTTTTAAAAACAGCCCCCCCCCAAACTCCCATAACATTCTTCCATTGTCAATACTCTGATTTTAGTACTATTCCATAGTTCAATTTCATCTAAGTGTTAATTTTGACAAAAATTCCCAATGTTGTATACTTATCCAAGTCAAATTCCATGTTGATGAATTCATCACTAAAGATTTGAACTGTAGTTACAGTGACTAAATTTCTCTAGACGGTTTTTCTTATAGCTTCAAATCACCCGTGTACAACAGATATGAAGCATTTTTTCCCTTGCTTAAATAATTCATAGCCTGATGACATCTTATTCAAAACAACCAGTTTGGAATCAGAGCCATATTAAAAGGGAATAAAGAAAAGAATCTCCTTGATTTTTTTTTCTGATTTGGACTTCATCAAAATGTTCTCTATTTGCCATCAATGTTTTGTTTTTTTCTTGCCTTATTTGAAGGCTTAATAAAAATAATTAGGCTTATTAATCCTAAAAAAAATTCAAAAAGACAAAAGATTAGACAACTATGGATGTTGGGATATTTTATTTTTTTTATCTTGTCTTTTATCATTAGAAGTGTTTGGTTTGTAGTGAACCAATCATCTATTAATTCTATTAAATTCTACTAAATAATCTATTAAATCTTTGATGAAAATAATTTGCATGATTAGAAAGTAAAATCAGTAGATGTACAAGCCCAAATCTTGAAGCTCATGGCTTTACTCCAATTCTTCATTTTTTTTAGTTTGTTCATTTACAATTTCTGCTGTTAAGACGATATTTTTCCATGTGTTTAGTTTTTCCTTCTTTTTCTATATCAAACATTCATGCGGTCATGTAATTGTGTTTTATTTGGTTATCCCATTTTTTTTGTTTTTGTTTTTCCCCCCAAATTCTTGTATTTATGCTGCTTTTTCGGAGATTCAATTGGCTTGGGGTTTTCAGCTGAAACTTGAAAAAAATGAGTTTTTCAAAACTGCCTATTCTATTTTTATTTTATTTATTTATTTATTTTTGTCAGTTGCTTACAAGATAATAGGTATAAGTAAAAAACATAGTTATGTATACATGGATACATATAAGAAAAAATAAATAAAAGAAACAATAGGACAGGGACGGTAGGCACATTGGTGCGCTTATGCATCCCCCCTACAGACCTCTAAGGAGAGGGGTGAGGTCAATAGTAGACAGTCTAAGGTTAAAAGGTTTTGGGGTTTGGGGAAGAAACCACAGAGTCAGATCAAGTATTCCAGACATCAACCACTCTGTTTCTGAAGTCATGTTTCCTGCAATCAAGTTTGGTGCGGTTTACCTTGAGTTTGTATCTATTGTGTGCTCTTGTATTGTTATGGTTGAAGCTGAAATATTCACTGACAGGTAGGACATTGCAATGTATGATTTTATATATTATACTTAGATTGGATTGAAGGCGGCATAGGTTTTCTAGGTCTAGAATTTCTGTTGAAATTTTCTTAGAAGTTGCCATCCCTTTTTCTTCTGAATCTCTTCTGAATCTCTCTGAGTTCTGCAGATGTTTTTTTGCCAGTTTGTATTATCTTAAAAAAAAAAAAAATCTTATTTTTCTGTTGGTGTAGTTGTTGCCTGCAAGTTTGTTGGTAGCTAATATTATTTTTTTTTGAAAATTTATTTATTTTCCAAACTATTTTTCCATTTTGGCCTCCGACTTTTGATTTGACAGCTTTATTTCAAACTATAACATAAATGATAGATAGACAGAATTAAAATTAATTAAAATTAGAATTATTAGAATAGAGCTTGGAGGGTTCTGGGAGGTCTTTTAGTCTAGCCCTCAGTTCAAGAAAGAGACATTATACCATTTCAAAAAAGTGACTGTAATCTCTTCTTAAAAATGTCTAGTGATGGAGCACCCATGATTTCTGAAGATAGTTGTAGTTGTTATAGTTACAGTTAATTATATCTGTATATGGAATACTATATATAGTATATACGAATTTCCATGAGTGAATAGGTGGCAATATAAATTCAATAAAATAAAATAAATTTATGGTATAAATAAAATAAGTATATGGTATAGTTACATTGGGAAGGTATTTGGAAACAGGATTCATTGAAACCTCGGAAAGCCACAAAGACTGTAAACTGTGTGCATAATCAAAAATTCACATACCCTGACAACTCAGGAAATGCAAGAAAACTCTTCTCCTTCCAGAACAGCTTCTCTAAAAACTCTTGTTTTCTTGGAAAACTTCTGAAGCAAATTATATTACAAGTTAAATGAGACCTGGTGGTGGTGGTGGAAACCAGGAGGAATTCTCTGGGTGGTTCTGATTTAAAAGACATCCTGACAAAACTAAAACAAAATAAAATAACAACACACAAATAAACAAAATGTCTGAATGACTCAAAGTAAATGGAATTATTAACCTCCTAAACCCGCTGAGGAAAGTTGTCCGCTAAGAGAGCAACAAGAACATTTTCAACAGCTTTTTACTCTTTTGACCTTTTTTTGGGGGGAATTATTTCATAACCAACTTTTTAAAGTATGCAAGTGCATGAGTGTAAACTTAAAGAAGGCTGAGCAAGATAGGGCTGAAAGTTTTCCAAGTGTTTGCTTAAAACCCGACTTGCTAGGATTAGCTGTGTCCTACTTCATACCTTTTTGACCAAAGGTTGGGTAAGGGTCAAGAGAAAGATTTCAACAGGACTCAGACAGGCTTTCTCTGAGAAGGGGAAAGCTTTTCACCACTTTGGCCCTAATGCTCTCATCTTAAACCCCACTTTGTTTTATTTGTATATGCAAAGAGGCAAGCAGGGACTTTCATAACCCCCCTCTCTCTCCCCAGCCCTGACCATCCATCATTTTCTGTCTTGGGGAAGTTGTGATGGAGATGCTATCAGAGACACTGTTTAAACACTTGGCAGTCAAACAGGAACCTAAGTGGGCCACAGCAACTCAGTGTGTGACAGCTGCAAAATGGAAACAAGGCATAAAAAGCACATTTAAATGGAGGGGGAAATTGGGTGATTGGGTGAGGGGAAAGATAACTCAAGGACTTGAAATGGGAAAGTGTTGTGCATCTCAGGAGCATCTCCTTGCAATTCTTCTTTTCTCCACTTCAGTATGCTGCAAATCCTGTCCTTTTTGTAACCTAGTAGTGATAGCTCACAAGAATGACAAGGTCTGTAGAGGATTGTGTAAGGAGAAGAAAAAACAATATCAACAGTAGACATCTTCAAATGTCTAGTTTCTATCATATCACATGACCTAAAATGGACACCTAACATCAAAAATGTCATCAAAAAAGCACAATAAAGAATGTTCTTCCTGTGCCAACTCAAAAAGCTCAAACTGCCCAAAGAACTGCTGATCCAGTACTACAGAGAAATTATTGAGTCTGTCATCTGCATCTCTATAACTGTCTGGTTTGGTTCTGCAACCCAACAGGACAGACAGAGACTTCAGAGGATAACTAGGACTGCAGAAAAAACAATTACTACCAGCCTTCCTTCAATTGAGGACCTGTATACTGCACCAGTCAAAAAGAGGGCTGTGAAAATATCTACAGACCCCTCCCATCCCGGACATAAATTGTTTCAACTCCTACCCTCAAAATGGTGCCATAGAGCCCTGCACACCAGAACAACTAGACACAAGAACAGCTTTTTCCTGAACACCATCACTCTGCTAAACTAATAATTCCCTCAACACTGTTCAACTATTACAAAGTCTGCACTGCCATTACTATTAATCCTTCTATCCTTCCTTTCATCCATCTCCTCCCACTTACAAATGTATGAATGTAACTTTGTCGCTTGTATCTTTACAATTTATATTGACTGTTTCCTGGTATGATTTGATTGTTTACTGTACCCTAGGACTATTATTTAGTGTTGTACCTTACGATTCTCGACTCTTGATGAATGTATCTTTTCTTTTATGTACACTGAGAGCATCTTCACCAAGACAAATTCCTTGTGTGTCCAACCACACTTGGCCAATAAAGAAATCTATTCTGTTCTAAAAAAAAAGAATTGCAAGAAGTTCTGCTTAATAGTACAATAGCAATAGCAGTTAGGGTTATATACCGCTTCTTAGTGCTTTACAGCCCTCTCTAAGCGGTTTACAGAGTCAGCAAACGGCTCCCAACAATCTGTGTCCTCATTTACCCACCTCGGAAGGATGGAAGGCTGAGTCAACCTTTAACCTTGTCTGAAATGGTATAGGATAGGGGTCTTCAAACTTGACAGCTTTAAGACTTGTAAACTTCAACTCCCAGAATTCCTCCTCCAATCATGTTAACTCAGGAATTCTGGGAGTTAAACTTGCTAAGTTTGAAGGCCCTTGTTATAGGATCTCCTTCTTGAGCAGGGAATTGGTCTAAAAGACCTCCAAAATTCCTCCCAGTGCTGTTATTCTGATCATTGGTTTGAAGTTAAAAGTCAGAGGTTCTTTGGTTGGATTGTTTACTATTAATATGTTTGGCAGCTCCATGATTGGGATATTGTTTACTTCTTGATTGCAGGCCTGATGATTATTTTTGTGTTCATTTATGCTCTTCTTGATGTTGATTGATGGTGGGGAGATATTTGGGCCTTTTTTTAAAATCCTTTTTTGGATTGTTGACTCTTGTTCAACACAAAGCTGATGTTAACCTTTCAGTTAATCTCAGCTCATCTGCGTATTGATACTGGAGGAAGGTATTTTTGTTCTGTTTTTGGCTTGTTGATTGTCTCTTTTCAACAATATGTAGACACTGTTTATACGTAAGCAACCATGAGAAGAGATCCCTCCCACCAGCACTGACAGAGCAAGCTATTAGGATATAAGCTGAGAGCAAGCCCAATTCCTTACCATCACTGATGGTATTATCTAGTTTGGGTCATGAAATGTCTGCAAGAAAACTACCAAGCTCAGAGACCACCAAGGACCCCTCATTTCAGGCTTGAGTTACAAATATTTTCTTTCATGTATTTGTATTAGAATTAAATATTCTTCCTTAGGCAAGAACAGAGTAGATCTGTGAATAAATATGGCAGCCAATCCTGCCTTGTAGCTCTCTGAAGTCTTAGAACCCGAGTCTTGAAGCCGTTAGAGAACATGATAGAGAACATGGACCTGATTAAATAAACTGCAGACATTAAAGGGAGAAAGAGAGAGAAACCATCAGCATTTTGCTCTTGCTAAGCATAAACGAACTTTTCTTCCTCCAGCAATGAAATTGTGCAGCATACAAAAAAATTCCCCTTCAGTATAATTTATCTGCCTGAACTCCCTCTCTTTATCACAGTAGGAAAATAAAATATAGCTATTTAGCAAAAAGCATTTTATCCAGTTCTAAAGCAAGCACATATCAAAGGAGTTTTAAAAAAACCCTTCACAATAAATCCATCCAAGGCACACAGTTCTCCTCCCTATGCATTTTTTCTTGTTATTTCTTGTTTGTTTTTGTTTTAAAAGAGAGAGCTGAAAGAAAGACTAACAATCTCAACAGCAACCAGCAGACATAATGAGCCACTGTCCTTCTGCAAGAAACGAGTTCAATAGTTTAATTTTTGTTAACCGAAATCCCTTGTACGAAGGTAAATTACATTGCATTTTCTATTACTATCTCTGTTAATTGTCAAGCAGTAAGAGTTTATGCACTCATCCAGAGCAGCCGAGAATTTCCCATAATGTTACAAAATAAAACCTGACAAAGCACAATAATCTTTAGTTTATTGATGTGTTACTAGGCTGTGGAAAAGCATCAGATTCGTAATGTGCTTTGCTTAGGAAATTGGGGTCTAGGGAGAAATACTGGGAATAACGCAGGATTGTATTCCCCTCTTTCTTTTTCTTTGCTTGCTCTCTTTTGCATAAGGGCACAGATACACAAACATTGCTACCAATTTTCAAAATAGTTCTTTTTTGATGGTTTGGTGGGTTTTTCAGGAGGAAAAAAGAACATGAAGCACTTCATAATTAGGAAGAAAAAGCAGGAGGAATGCTAACTATTCAAATATCAGAGAAAAGCTGAGTGGTTTTTAAATTTCAGAACGTGGTGTTTTTATCCTGGAAATCTTATTTGTTTGTTTTGGAGACAAAGCATGGTGGGTGATGGGTCTGAAGTTCGAATCCACTGAAGAGTGGACTATCTTCCATCATTTCACCAATTGTTCAAAAATGTCCCCATGTCTTGTGGCTGAACAAATTCACTGGAGGCAACTGAAGTTTGTTTTTAATCCTTACGTGTTTATATGATTTGTAATCCTTAACCCAAGAATTAACTAGAAATGACAAATTAGCCATTTATATGTCATTTTGCTTTGTCCTTATATACAGTAGATTCAGAATTTGGAAAGCTGTACTTTTAAAACTTCCAGCTTTGAATCCCTGTATAATTTGACAGCGTTTCCAGGATTACTTTTCAATCAGTTCCATAGCAGGGAGGTAGAATATCATATTACCTTTGTTAGGAACAGCTGAAGAAGGAGAGAGACAATGAGAGAGAATATAAGAGAGAGTTGAGGATATTGACATGTCAATTAGCCTGGCCTTAGACGCTCACTTTGTCAAGGATTTAGGAGTACTCATCTCAAACAATCTAAGCCCCAGAGCTCACTGTAACAGCATTGCCAAAAAGGCTTTAAGAGTTGTAAACCTTATTTTGTGAGGCTTCTTCTCTGGCAACATTGTATTGTTAACCAGGACATACAAAACCTTTGCCAGATCAGTTCTTGAATACAGCTCATCTGCCTGGAATCCACACTGTACATCGGACATTAACATGATTGAGCATGTCCAGAGGTATTTCTCGAGAAAAGTACTCCAGTCCTCTACTCACAATACAATCTCTTATGCCACCAGGCTTGAAATTCTGGGCTTGGACAAGCTGGAACTGCACTGCCTGTGGTCTGATCTAAGCACAAAATTGTCTGCTACAACATCCTACCTGTCAACAACTTCTTCAGCTTCAACCATGTGCAAACAGCCAATACAACTCAAGGTAAACCACTCCAAATTCGATTGCAGAAAATATGACTTCAGCAATAGAGCGGTCAACACCTAAAACACCCTACCTGATTCCATTGTTACAGCCTGAACCTCAAATTGTCTCCTGTGGACCTCACCTAAGAGGTCCTTAAAGGGGGCATGCATAAGCGCAATAGTGTGTCTACCGTCCCTGTCTCATTGTTCCCATTTGTATGTATTTACTTTCTTTGCTCATGTTTATGTTTATCCTTATACTTACTATCTTGTATATGTTTGTCAAATAAACAAATAAATAAAATAAATAGATGGTTTGATACCCTTCAGATGTACTGCAATAGAAATTTCTGAATTTGGCACCATGCATACATTCATTGGATGATCTGAGAAGAGATTACCTTACCTGTAAACTCTCACAGTATGACCAAGTACTTTGAAAAAGCAATGTTCTTGAATCCATTCAGGCCATCTTTTGATATCTGGTCAACTTCTGATGTTGTAAGGATTCTGTCTATGGTGAAGACAAAAATCTCAATGATGCTTTGTCTGTATCCTCAGTATGGTCACACTTAACTCTGGTCATCACAACATAAAAAAAGATGTTGGGACTCTGGAAAGAGTATAGAGAAGAGCAACAAGAATGATTAGAGGGCTGGAGGTTAAAATATACGAAGAACAGTTACAGGAACTGTTGTCTAGTTTAATGAAAAGAAAGATTAGGGGTGACATGATAGCAGACTTCCAATATTTGAAAGATTCTTACAAAAATAAGGGGGACAAACTATTTTCCATAGCACTAAAACCTATTATAAGAAACAATGGGTGGAAACTAAGCAAGGAGAGAAGCAACCTAGAACTAAGGAAAGAGCAATCAACCAGTTTCCCTTCAGAAGTTATGGGTGCTCCATCACTAAAGGCTTTCAAAAAAAAAGGCTGGAGAACCAATTGCCTGAAACAAAATAGGGTCTCCTGCTTGAGTAGGGGGTAGGGCTAGAAGACCTCCAAGGTTCCTTCCAACTCTATTATTCTATGTTCTATGCTGTCTCTCACTTAGAGATTTGAAGGAGAATTTGAGATCTGACTTAATCATTAAGAGTCAGTACTGAAATGCAAAGAATATGAACGTGCAAATCATTGATATTAGATCTATAGGACTCTTTTAAAATTTTCAAAGACTTTCTTCAGCTCTTCAAATCTTTCCTTTTTCCCCATACAGGATCAACCTGTGGTTTTTTTTCCCATTGGATAATGTGTGAACTGAAATGTAATATGCTATTTGGCAACCTAGGGCTTCTCAGCATCATATGAGAGTCCTTGAGATTTTTTTTTAGGGTGTGTGTGTCCTTGATTAAAATACATTAAAGAGATGGAATGAATGAGTAAATGAATGAAACTCCCTCTCCTTTCCTTTCACATGTATGGGGGCCTTCAGTTTTTCTGGCGTTTGAAGGGGAAAACAGAGGAAGTCTTCATTTATTTTTTCTTATTTTGCATTTAAGGGGAGAAAAAAAGACACAGATAGAGAGAGAGAGAGAGAGATGCTCCAGCTTGCAATAAAAGATGGCAAGGTGATAAATTAGTGCTCTCAACTGAAATTGATTACCTTGTGTTCCCATCTAGTTCATATGGTAGCAACACAGATGCTCTGGAGCACCTTAATGGCACATTGGAGAAAACCCATCAGGCTGGCCCTGAGGAGCACTTGTTCATGTCCCTCCCTCCCTTAACACACAAAGGAGAAACCAGCCTTCACTCTTCCCCCCCCCCCCGCCCCGTGGATCTAGGAAAACTCTGTACCTTGACAGGAGTTTTTGTGGCTTCTCCTTAAATATCTCTGGACTGTTATAGGGCAGAGTCCAAATGAGGGTGGAGGTTTGGATTGTGTGGGTTGGTACCAGAATGTTTGGTTACCAAGCTCGGTAACATCTTCAGCAGAATTTAGGTAAAGATAAAGGTTCCCCTCGCACATACATGCTAGTTGTTCCTGGCTCTAGGGGGCGCTGCTCATCTCCGTTACAAAGCCAAAGAGCCAGCACTGTCCGACGGTGTGTCCGTGGTCATGTGGCTGGCATGACTAAACGGTGAAGGCGCACGGAAAACTGTTCCCTTCCCACCAAAGTGGTCCCTGTTTTTTCTACTTGCATTTTTAACATGCTTTTGAACTGCTATGTTGGCAAAAGCTGGGACAAAGAACAGGAGCTCACTCCATTACACGGTGCTCGGGATTTGAACCGCCAAACTGCCCACCTTTCTGATCCACAAACTACGCGTCAATGTTGATGTTCTTCTGCTTATAAGGGCTTTGTGTGATCAGTAGGCCTTGCGATGGGAGGGTCACATCAGGTGAGGGTTTTGTGAGGGGTCTTTGAGGGGACGGGTGTGAGTCACGTCAGGTGAGGGTCTTGTGAGGGGTCTTGGGATGGGGAGGTCACGTCAGAATCCAAACAGGGGTGGGTCTTCTGGGGGTTCTCAGAGGTTCAGGAGAGCCCCTAGCTAAGATTCTGTGCAGTTCAGAGAACCCCCAAATCCCATTCTTGGCTGGTTCTGCCCACCTCTCCCCTCCCCTCCCAGGAGTCCCCACACAGCCCATTTTGGATGCAGGTAAGTGCAGGGCGCGCGTGGAGGCTCAGGGACGATGAAAAACAGGCCTCCTGGGCGTTCAGGAAGACCAGAAATGGGCCTGTTTCTGGCTTCCAGGGAGCTTCTGGAGCCCCGGGAGGCTATTTTTGCCCTCCCAGAGCCTCAAGGAAAGCCTCTGGAGCCTGGGGAAGGCAAAAACACACCACCCCCTCCCATGGTTCAGAAGACCAACTAGGCCACACCCACCATGGCCACACCCACCCAGCAACCAGGCAGAGAACCCTGTGCTGAATTTTTTGGAGCCCTACCCTGAACCCAAATGCTCTCAAGGAACCTTCTAAACATACACCTTTATTTTCCAGATTATTAACGACAGTTCCTGTTACCTAAAAAAAAGTATATTCAGCCTTTTTTTTTTTTTTTAAAGCCACTTAAATATAGATGGAAAACATCCTGCTGAGATCTAAAGAGAACATCAGAAATGCAGGCAAAGTCTCAATAACGGCACAAAAGGTGATCTTTCATCATCTGACCTTTCTGGAACCTGCTCTTGTGTTTTGAAGCTAAGTTAAGAGCTAAATAGTACCCCTTGTTTGAGTGAAGGAAAGTGAAGCGATGTAATATGTGGCAGAAGAAGGTATGAATTAATATAATCTCTCCTTTGAAATTTGAGGCCAGGAGGCAATTTTGATCTCCTTCCGTATCAAAAGATTATTGATACCTATTGAATTTTGCAGGGCATCTCTGGATGTAAATCACTGACACTACTATAGGAAAATGCCACCTTCCCTGCCACTATCAACCCCATGGAACCCTTCCCCATGGCTAATAGCTTGGGGAAAATAATGTCTGTTTTCCATGGTTTGAATTCCCATCAATTCCACTAAAAGCATGAAATAAATTCATCCTCATTTTCTGTTGGAAATGAGGGTTATCCTTTTGGTTTCAGAAGGATTCAAGGTTCCAAAAATGTCTCCTACCACTTCTATTTTCTTTATCAGAAACCAGGAGGTGGGGGAGAGAGAGTGAGAAAGAAAGAGAAGGACGGAGGGAGGGAGGGAGGGAGGGAGGAGA
Organism: Laticauda colubrina; assembly: GCA_015471245.1. Lineage (NCBI taxonomy): Eukaryota > Metazoa > Chordata > Lepidosauria > Squamata > Elapidae > Laticauda > Laticauda colubrina. The sequence continues at coordinate 5,449,138 of BLBF01000077.1, read as the reverse complement.
CAGAGAGAGAAAAAAGTAAGGAGAGACTTAAGAGATTTAATCTGGAAATAAGGAGGAATTTTCTTGACAATTAGAACAATCAACCAGTGGAACAGAAGTTGCCTTCAGAAGTTGTGGAATATTTATCACTTGAGACTTTCAAGAAAAGACTGGACTGCCATTTGTCAGGAATGGGTCTCCTGCTTTGGTGGGGGTTTGGACTAGATGACCTACAAGGTCCCTACCAATTCTATTAATCTGAATCTGAGGGGGGGAGGCATATATATATATGGTTTTTTTACATACAAACTCAATACAGAAGCCTGATGATGGCAGATGAGATTCTGCTGAAATGTTGCTACAACTTTAAAAGCACAACTACAATGACGTGGGATAATACCCGAAGGAAGCTGAACAGCATATATATATATATATATATATATATATATATATATATATATATATATATATATATGTATGTGTATGTATGTATGTATGTATGTATGTATGTATGTATGTATGTATGT
>BLBF01000077.1:5413436-5430339 GCA_015471245.1 Laticauda colubrina | reverse complement strand
GTGTTTCTGGTTTCTTCTGTCTGTTTTGTGGCTTTGATTGGCTGGCAACACTTTGTTCTTGTGTTGGAGGCTTTCAGTGCAGCTTGGCTCCGTGTGAAGGGACGGCTGCTCTTCATTAGCAAGCTGGGTTTCACCTGGGTGCCTGGTGGGGGTGTTTGGGTTGGAGCTATTGAAAGAAGAAAGAAGAAAAGTAAAAGTGTTTTTTTTTTGGGGGGGTGGATTTTAACAATCATAAAATATAAGAGTGTGTAATGATGATATCTCTTTGGGAATGAAAAATGGAACTTAAAAATGTGAGAAAATAACTACAGGAAAGAGGCAAATCACTTTGCTATGTGTTAGAAAAAATGGAAATAATGATTGAAGAACAAGAAGAAAGAGCTTCAGAAGAGGAGGAGTTGATTCAAAGAGAAAACATTTTAAATAGACAATTAACACAAAGAACACTACAAAGAAGTGGGGAAAGAAGGAAGGTTAAAAAGTTGAGATTTAAGAAGGCAATCAAAAGGGGGAATACCTGTGAAGTCGGGAAAGGCAGAAAGAGCTAAAAGAAAAGGGGAAAGGATGATATTAAGAAAGAGAAGGATATAAACTGGAATGAGAAAAGATAAGGAGAAAAGAGGGGGGGAGAAGCAGTAAGAAACAGGTACATGAAATAAATACGGAAAAAGTAAAATGTTGAAAAGAAATTGCTTTTTCAGAGATAATAGTTGATGAATTAAAAAGGGGATTCTGCAGGGTGACAAGGGGTAATAAGAATATTTTTGCAATTAAAAATATTTAGAAAATAGGGTAATATAGATACTGATAACTCTTGTTGAAAATCAAGGGGGGGGAAATATGCTGTGGAATCCAAATGAAAGATGTAATGATTATTATTGTAACTTCTTAAAAATAATGGTTTACTGGGAATCAAGATGAGGGAATAAAGGTATATTTTAATCATTGAGGTGTCAAAACAATAAAAGGGGGAAAACCTAAACTTGTTTTTTTTAAGTGTTAAAATTTGTATTAATCTAGAATTTATAAAAAGAATGTGTAATGGAAAGGGAATATGACAGACTAAAGAACCAACTAAATTAATAATAAATTAATAGACTATTAAAAGCAAGGAGAGACATTGGTAACTATTATTATTATTATTAGGCAAACATATTGTTTATCTTTTATTTTTAAAATAAATATTAAAAGATTATATTTGAAATAATTGAAATGAAACAAAAAGATGTTTCGATTGAGATTAATGAAAGACACTAGAATTAATGTGTTTGTTTCTCTCCTTACTAAAAATTTGGAATGGAAAAGATAATAATAGAATTAAGTAAGCATATATGAATGTATAATTGCTGTCATATTTGTATGAAAAGGTGATGACCTGGAAATATGTTGTTCACTAAAAAGAGATTTTTGTTTTTAATGTGAAAAACTGAATAAAATTTGTTTAAAAAAATAAATAAATAATGCTGTAGTTTAATCTCAGATAAAGAGTATAAATAAATTGGCTGGGAGAGGGTGGAAGAAAATCAGTATATTCTGTTATTTTTAATTTTTAAATTAATTTAACAACTCCATGATTCACTTAGCAGCTGCAGTGATTTGCATAACAAAAAAGTATGTGTTAAATGAGGCACAACTCATTCAGCAATTTGTCTTGCTTGGCAGCAGAAATTTTGGCCTCCACAGTGGATGTAAGTTGAGGACAATCTGTGCTTTAAACCACTGCAAGAAAATTCAGATGTGTTTTTATCTTGCTGGGGCACAAATCAGTTTTTCTTTCCTGTCAGCCCTGCGAACATAAGTAGAAAGCCAAACAGATAACAATTTAAAACAAAACAACATCTTTAAAACCAAAACTGGCTCTTAGACACGATGCTTTAAGCGCCACTTCCTGGGTTTTTTTGGCAACATCAAGGAAACCCAATAGCTGTATATCCTCTCCAGGCATTCAAACGTATGTTTAAAAAGAGAGAGAGAGAGAGAGAGAACACTCAAGCAAAATATACATACTGAGATCTGAGAATTCAATGGGAGAGAAAGAGAGGAAAAAGCATTTCATGTATTTCTCACTCTTTCTATAAATATACAAGAATGCTCTTCCCATCCAATTCTCTCATGGTTCACCAAGAATTTCATGTGGATGTGAACTTTGCTGTTCATATTAGGGGAAAAATAGTGGTGTTTTCACAAGTTAACTCATGCCTGGAAGAAATCCCAGTTTTACAAGTTGCTCTAATTGCCTTGCCAATTGTCCGTGGGAATATTTAGGATGGGAAAATATCAATGCTTTTCCAAAAGAATTCAGTTAATGGAAAAATGGGAGGGGGGATGAGTAAGAGGCCGAAGCTACCGTGTCAATCTTCAAGGGAAACCAGAGTGAAAAGTGTTTCATCTCCTACTTTTGTTATTGCTGTGGTGTTGGTGGTGGTTTTTTGAATCTTTGTGTTTCCAAAACTATTTTGACTTTTGTTTTCAATCTCTTTAAGGAGATTTTGTCTGGGCTACTTACTCTAACTTCAAGAAACTTTGCTAGCTTTAATAACTCCAAGTTTCCCTGGAAACAAACTTTATGTTGAATTTTAGCAATCAATCATTTTAACCCCTTTCTTTCCCCGCCCCCCATCTCCCATTTTACAATCCTGTTTTCTTTTTCATCATCATCATATCATAATTTTTTGTTATTGTAACCATCTAATAATGGTTTTTCAAGGCTACTTTTTCTTAAATGATTAAGAACCTAGTATAGATATATATATTCCAAAGTGTGGGCAGAGGCGTCCATGGAGTGACCAAAGTACAGGGGTGAACAAAGCCAAGATTGTGGTTTGTACAGGTAGTCCGTGACTTACAACAGTTCATTTAGTGATTGTTTGAAATTACAATGGCATTGAAAAAAGTGACATGACCATTTTTCACACTTACGACCATTGCAACATCCCCATGGTCATGGGATCAAAGTTGAAGCATTTGGCAATTGACTCATATTTATGATGGATGCCGCATCTCAAGGTCTTTTGCAGCCTTCTGACAAGCTAAGTTAATGGGGAACCAGATTCACTTTATAACCATGTTTCTAACTTAACAACTGCAATGATTCATTTAACTGAGACCTTCAACTTTCTAGGTTCTATCATATCACAAACCTAAAATGGACACCTATCATCAAAAATATCATCAAAAAAGCACAACAAAGAATGTTCTTTCTGGGCCAACTCAGAAAGCTCAAACTGCCTGAGGAGCTGCTGATCCAGTTTTATAGAGGAATGATTGAGTCTGTCGTCTGCACCTCTATCACTGTCTGGTTTGGTTCTGCAACCTAACAAGACAGACACAGACTTCAGAAAAAACAATTACTACCAACCTGCCTTCAATCAAGGACCTGTATCCTGCATGAGTCAAAAAAAGGGCTATGAAAATATCTACAGACCCCTCACATCCTGGACATAAACTGCTTCAACTCCTTCCCTCAAAATGATGCTATAGGGCCCTGCAGACCAGAACAACGAGACACAAGGACAGTTTTTTCCCCAACGCCATCGCTCTGCTAAACAAATAATTCCCTCAGCACTGTCCAACTATTTACAAAGTCTATGTTACTATGACTATTAATCTCCTCATCACTCCTTATCATTCATCCCCTCCCACTTGTGACTGTATGACTGTAACTTTGTCACTTGTATCCTTACAATTTATATTGACTGTTTCCTAATATGATCTGATTGCTTATTGTACCCTCTATGACTATTATTGTTGTACCTTGATTCTTGACTCTTGACAAATGTATCTTTTCTTTTATGTATACTGAGAGCATTTGCACCAAGACAAATCCCTTGTGTGTCCAGTCACACTTGGCCAATAAAGAATTCAATTCAGTTCAGTTCTGTTCTATTCTATGTAATTCTATTCTATTCTATTAACTGTGGCAGGTTTAAAATGGGGCAAAGCTCATTTAATAAATGTCTCATTTAGCCACAGAAATTTTGGGATTGTGTTCATATCTCAGGGACTACTTGTGTAGGGTTCATGGTAAGGCTTCAGCTATGACCACTGTAGGTTTCGGTTTGTTTGTTTTTTCCTGTTGTGTGAGTGTCCTAGGATAGTGGAAGTTGGTTAAGATTTTTGAACTGAATTTGAAGGAAAAGTGAATTATTTTATTTTCTAAATGGAGATGAACAGCCTCCAATTAAATAGTCTTAACCTTAACCCCAACTTTTAAATGAAGGGCGCTGAAATGGTTAAGTATGTTTTGCAAATTCTGGAACACCTAGAGAGAATCTATAATGACTGCAGGGTCTTGATCTACAATAGACCTTTGTATGTTTGCAACATGCCTTTCTAGATTTGTCGAAATCTATTCTGGGAAATATTTTGTTCCTTGGAGTATGTAAATGTAGTTAGTACAAAATATATTTTTGCTTTATATTGTACAGTTTTATATAAAAAGCCATCTTGCTAGTGACAGAACTTCTCTATTTTTCAACATACCTCTTTACACAATAATGAGAAAAGATAGAATATGTGAAAAATTAATGGATAAATGAATTTATTACTATATTCTTGATTAAATGAATTTCTTTATTTCTTTCTGTATTTTATACTAAAAATATAAAAATAAAATAAAATAAATATGAGGTAAGAACAATGCAACACTCTTAATATAACCAGGAATCATTCCCAAATTAGTTTAGGATTTGCAAAACACATGTTCTACAAGGTACAAATGCACATTTATCAACAACTTGTATTGTTGCAGATTTTTCCCTGTCAAAAGATGTTTTTTTTAAAAGTTATCTGGTCATGCAGGTAATGTACACATTTACTTTTATGTTGACCTTAGTATGAATTAAATAGAATTATGTTAAGGTTTCTGTAATTACACTGACTTCTATTTGTTTGATATTGCATACATTTAAAGCATTCAGTTGATCTGATCCAGTGTGATGATTTGAACCAGTTTGAAAATTGAACTTTTGTGCAAAAGCCTTCCAAATCATCAGCTTGATTCAAATGCATCTGATTTGATTTGACAATCTGATTTCACTTCCAAATTTGATTTCAGGGTTGATAAGGTTCAATCATTCAGTCAAATTAGTTTTGAATTGCATCACTGAACTGACTTCTGTGTAGCTCGAATGCATCATGCTTATTTTTTCCCCAAATCCATCTAAATTCACTTGTGATTCAATTAATTTAATATTCAATAATTATTTTAAAGCATTTATCAACAGTTCTTGCCCCCCCAAAAAAGGGGGGGGGTTGTAAAGACCTCCATTTGTGTGACTGAGTACATCTCTTTAGCCAACTGTTTCAAAAATTGTATTTAAAACATGTTTATGGGAACTGCTTGAGAAACTAAGGAAATATGAGTAGTATTTTACATATTTAGATAAATTCAATGAGCTGTTGGCCAATTGTTAAAGTCTGACCTCACTTTCTTCTCATGTGAAATTTTGTAGTGTTAATAACTACTTGCATAGTTTCTTAATTTTCTCCCACTCAACCAGCAGTTTCCCACTATGTCCTAGAATAGTATATCCCAAGGTCAAGATTTGCCTGCTTTCAATCACAAACTGTGATTTTCAAAAAAGTTGAGCTGTTTTACATATTATCATCTGTACTGGATCAGCTGTCACATAAAACTAAAGGGAGGGGAATTGAAATTAGACTTTAAAAAAAAGCTGTGCAGCAATTTTATAACTGAATAAGTCACTTCATGAGAGCACAAATACAGCAACTTTAAAGCTCTTTGAAGCAGCTGTGTCTTCTTCCCAGGGTCACACAGCAATTATGAAAGGCTCCAAATACGAAGCACTGTAAAACCCTAGTACTTTTCCTGTGTTAACTTTTGCTATTAAAAAATTTTAAATAACAGAGAATATACTGATTTTCTTCCACCCTTTTCCCAACCAATTTATTTAAACTCAGGAAGATTATTTTTTTAATCTGAGATTAAACAACACTGTTATTTCTAAATATAAAGTAGTCCTGGAGAATAATCTATCTATCTAGGTGGACACAAGGAGTCAACACTGACTTGATGGTACAGAATCAAATTGTGAAAATATTTACAGACCCCCCCACATCCTGGACATAAACTGTTCCAACTTCTACCCTCAAAACGATGCTATAGAGCCCTGCACACCAGAACAACTAGATACAAGGACAGTTTTTTCCTGAATGCCATCACTCAGCTAAACAAATAATTCCCTTAACACTGTCCAACTATTTACAAATTCTGCACTACTATCACTATTAATTTTCTCATTCCTTATCACCCATTCCTCTCCCACTTATGACTGTATGACCTTTTTGATTGTATCCTTATGATTATTATTGACTTTCCTAGTATACTTTGATTTCTTATTGTACCCTGTGACTATTATTAAGTGTTGTACCTTACGATTCTTGACTCTTGACAAATTTATGTTTCTTTCATGTATTATAAGAACATTTGCACCAAGACAAATTTCTTATGTGTCTAATCGCACTTGCCAATAAAGACTTTGATTCTACTCCATTCCATTCTATTCTATTCTAAAATAAGGTATGCTTTTTTCCCCACATGCAACTTTTCCAAATGCTTTAGATATTTTCCATACATCTTTTTGTGAGTTGAGACAGTGCTCCATCACTGGTGGTTTTAAGAAGAGTATGGGCAACCATTTGTCTGGAATGGTATAGGGTCTCCTGCTTGAGCAGGGGGTTGGCTGGAAGATCTCCAAGATCCCTTCCAACTCCATTATACTGTATTCTATATTCTGAGGCCCATACTCAAAATAAGGAGGAAATTCTTGGCAGTGAGAACAATTAATCAGTGGAATGACTTGCCTTCAGAAGTTGTGGGTGCTGCATCGCTGGAAGTTTTCAAGAAGTTGGCAGGCATTGTCTGAAATGATATAGGATCCCCTGCTTGAGCAGGGGGTTGGACTAGATGATCTCCAAGGTCCCTTCCAAGTCTGCTATTCTGTTTCATGTTCATTACTGCCTGCTGAGTGAGGGTTTAGTTTTTTTTTTTTTTTTTGAATGGATCATGCCCATTTGCTCCCAGGGTGTTTATCTATTTCAAGCCCTTTCATTCAAGAACCCAAACCTGAAAATCATTTCACAAAAGTATCGCAATAAAAAAAAAAAAAAAACCCCTCCAGAAAGAACAAGTGTGGCTTCTTATTTGGAGGCTTTCATTTTCAACAGAAGGAGCATAAAACAAAATCCAGTTATTGATCTCTTACCAGACAAAGAGTGTAAAGAAACTCTAGGAACCAGCCACACAAAAGCCTGACCCTTTTGACCTCAAAGGTCTAAGCAGGCCGAGACAACTGTTGCAGCCAACTCCCCCCTCCTTTCCTCCTGCCCTCTGCTGCTTGAGAATTGCTCTAGGGAGAAAGAAAGAGAAAAAGTAAGTATTGTTCACACAACCACCCACACATGCTCCCGAGTGAAAAGGCCCCTAAGATCTTATAATTGCATATCAACACTGAGAAGGAAAATGCCATGCTCATTTTCAAGGTAATACTGTATTTAAGAGAAAAGAAAGGGGGAGAGAGAGGAGAGAGAGTCAGATGGTTGTAAAGATCTGAATTCTCTGAAATTTTCAAAGCTAATTTTGCTGTCTTGTACTCCATCTCCGATGCAGCAAAGAAGAATGTGTGAAGTTGCTTCTGACATTAAAAGGAGCCCTGATGGCTGAACAGTTCAGCAGGTGCCAAGTGGAAATAATAGAGGGATATTATATCAATATTAATCTTAGTGAGGTTGAAACTGTGTTTCTGCAGAGTTTTAATTGGTGGTGGTCAGGGAGAAGGGGAACTCAATGAGTAGAGCTCCATTTTAAACTTTAAATAGTTGTCACAGATCCTCAGAGGAGTGACAGGGTACTTACATATCAATGGGGATCTGTTTGTCTGTCTGTCTATCATCTCTCTCACCATCAATTATCTATCTCTCTATATTAATATATCATCTCTGTGTCTATCAACCTGTCATCTCTCTCTCTCTCTCTCTCTCTCTCTCTCTCTCTCTCTCTCTCTCTCTCTTTCTCTCTATCATCTATCTATCTATCTATCTATCTATCTATCTATCTATCTATCTATCTATCTATCTATCTATCTATCTATCTATCTAATCTATCTATCTATCTATCTATCTATCTATCTATCTATCTATCTATCTATCTATCTATCTATCTAATCTATCTATCTATCATCTATCTGTCATCTATCTATCTATCATCGTCTGTCTGTCTTCCAGCTAGATAGCTAGGTGGCTGTCATATAACATGCCATTCAATGACCCCTGAGGAAAAAAGGGATTAAAAATGTATTTACAGTCCAAGACCAAGTCAAAGAAGAAGCTAACAGCAACAACATAATATGATTTATTAAACTTTTTTTGTCAATGTGACGAATTAAGTTTCATTCCCTGTATCTTCTCAAGAGTTGTTTTATCCATTCCTGAATATTTTCTATTCATTTTAAAATGATGCCAATATTTCTCAGAATATGCTTTTCTTTATTGGGCTATCTGGAGGTCTTAAACACACACACACTCTCCCTCTCCCTCCCTCCCTCCCTACCCCCCCCCTCTCCTACATGCACAATTTCATGTATAAACACACATAGCTCTCAAATTATTTGGCAAAATAGGTAATCACCCTGTTAAAGGTCCAGGTTCTAGCTGTGGTAATGAGAACAGAATAACAGAACATCAACAGAATAGCAGAATAACAGAATCAGAGAGCTGGAAGGCACCTTGGAGGTCTTGTAGTCCAACCCCTTGCTCACCCAGGAAACCCTATCCCATTTCCAACAAATGGTTTTCCAATTTCTTTTTGCAAATCTATACTGATGGAGCATTCACAATGTTTGGAGACAAAATTAAAATTATGATTAATTGTTCTAACTGTGAGGAAATTTCTTCTTCGTCCCTGCTTTTCAACATAAATACTTTTATTGTATCCCTATCCACTATTTCTGTTTTGAAGCACACTATACTATCCCAATTGTCTTATGGCTTTTTTGAACAGTTTTCCATCAAGGTCTGCTGGTTTTTTTTATGCAAATACAAATCAAATGTGCTCCTGCAGAACATCAAATGGTAGACCTTTCTTCACTGGTTGAACCCAAGTTGCATTCATGCCCTAATTTTCTTTCCCATCTGGTGTGGAAACGGACTTGACGAAAGCCCTTTGAGCAAATTTTTGAGTATAGAAATTTGAGAAGTGCTGGTCCAAAGTGTAAAGTATGCATTGCATAAACAAACTAAGTACAAAAGAACACAAGTGAGTGATAAAACCTGACAGGTTTACAAAACGTAATGAAACTCTTCCTTCATCATAAAGGAAAGGGAAGGCCTCCTGCGTGGTTCAACATCTGTACGCTCCAACAGGTGGTTATTATTCTGCTGAGAAATTTGGAGCATTAAAACTGATGTGGCAAATTAAAAGGTTTGCTGGTTGGTATCTTCCCTCCTGCCTAGCATAGAGAGGTGGAACCCAATCAGAGTGGCAGAGTGAGATGTATACTTCCCAAATGACGTTGACATGTCAGGATCAAGGTTAAGCTGCTGGGGGTTCGTAGGGGTTCAGGAGAGCCCCTAACTAAGATTCTGTGCAGTTCAAAGAACCCCCAAATCTCACTCCTGTCTAGTCCTGCCCCCCCTCCCCTCTCCTCCCCTCCCCTCCCCTCCCAAGAGTTCCCACATGGCCCATTTTGGATGCCGGGTAAGTGCAGGGCATGCATGGAGGTGTGGGGAGGGCAAAAAACAGAAATGGGTCCATATCTGTCTTCCAGAGAGCCTCCAGAGCCTGCGGAGGCCATTTTGTCCTCCGGGAGACTTGAGGAAAGCCTCTGGAGCCCGGGGCCCCCAAAACACCTTTTATGTTCACCATCCACCATGGCCACACCCACCTAGCAACTGGGAGAGAACCCTTTCCTAAAATTTTTGAAGCCCACCCCTAGTTAGGATAGTTTTGACTCTAGTATTTTTTAAATATTTTTAGTATTTATTTGATTTGCCAATCACTTACAAGATACAGGCATAAGAATAAATATAGTTTTGAATACATGAGATAGATACTTATAAGAAAAATAAACAATAGGACTCTCTCTCTGCAACAGTTCTGAATCATTCCTATCTTCCTTGTTTATGGTGATTCTCAGACATCCAAATCATGGTTGTCCCAAAAGTACTTGGTGTTCTGTATGGAACTTGGTAGGCTCCAAGTTCCCTATTCTGATTGGCCGAAAAGGCCATTCACGGATTGGCTATTAGAGAACCAATCCGGTTAACCCGCCAAATGGCAGGAACAGTTAAAGCGGCGTCATTGGCCACAAGCCACGGGCAAGCTGCTATAAAAAGGGCTGCCGCGGCTTGGGCTGTTGTTCCATTACTGTTGCTTAGCAAGTTTAATAAAAGAGTTTATTGTTGGAACCTGGTCTCACATGCTTCTTTCCGGATGGAACACTGGCGACGAAGGTGGGATTGTCGTAGAAGAGTGAGACCGAAGCACGCAGCGATCTGAACTGAGTAAGAGAGATGGCTGGTAACAACACGCCTCCTGCACCATTCAATCCTGATGAGGAGGATTGGGAGTCATATATTGATCACTTTCTTATGTCTTTGGAAAACAACGAACTGCAGGAAATCTCTGACCAGAGAAAGAGGGCTGTCTTCCTTACACACTGCAGACCAGCCGTCTTTAAAATGGCGAAGGCACTGGCTAAACCCAGAGATGTCAAACAGATGACTTGGCCCGAGCTAAACAGAATGCTCAGAGCACATTATGTGCCTGTGGTCTCCAACTTGATAAAAAGACACGAGTTCTACAAGAGGGACCAGAAGGAAGATGAAACTGTCGGAGATTTTGTAGCAGCCCTGAGACACATTGGAGGAGCCTGCGAGTTCCAGAACATGGAGGAGACCATGAGGGACTGTGTGGTCCTTGGTTTGAAGGACACTACCCTTCAGAGCAAGCTCCTGAATAGACCAAACATAACTGTGGCCGAGGCCATTGCAGAGGCAACCGCCGCCAAAGCAACAAAGAGGTCAGCAGCCACCATGCGCCAGATGAATGTGATCCCTGATCTGCCAAACCAAGCCAGAGAGAAGAAGGCAGAGGGAGGAAAGAAATAGCCCATAGCAACAGCCCACTACAAAGATCTCGAATCCCAGAGCGATACCGAGGACGAAAATGAAGATGTCCATAGACTTCAATCAGACAAGAAATGGTGCAAAAGGAGGAGAAACCGGCAGGAGTTTAAATGTGCGGGATGCAGGGGCAACCACCCATGAGCTGAATGCCAGTTCCTTGACACAATCTGTAGGGTTTGTAACAAACGGGGGCACATCGAAAGGGTCTGCCACAACAAAAAGAGCTATAGTTCAAAAAGACGGGGCAGCACCCACCCACCCAGACATGAAGAAAGACAAGCTGGAAGCAGATGGAACCGAAGCAAAAGAATCAGTGACAGAGAGAAAATGCTTCAGACAGTCACCATCGGAAATGCAGGGCAGAAAATGGGAAGAAGGTTCAGATCAAGGTGAGCATTGAAGGGAAGCCCTGTGAGATGGAAGTCGACTCAGGGTCTTTCCTATCTATGGTATCCTGGAATACCATCTGGCACCTGATACCGGACATTAAACAAAAAGAATTACAAAAACAAAACTAATTTTAAAAGACTACCAGGGAAATCGAATTCCGGTAGTAGGCCTAGGACATTTCCTCATCGAATTCAAGAACCACACCGAAATCTTGCCTCCGACCATCGTCGACCGTGATCACCCTAGTCTGCTAGGGATCGAATGGTTCGTGCCCCTGGGAAACGGGATGACTGGATAAATTGCATTGCCGCAGCCAACTGGGAGGAGAGCCTGTTACTAGAATTCCAAGATGTTTTTGACGGGACCCTAGGCAAGTGCAAGGGGACCCCAATTTCATTTAGCCTAGACCTGAAAATAGCCCCCATCCGTTTAAAGGCGAGACGTGTCCCATTCGTGTTAAAATCAAAAATTGACGAACAACTGAACAAATTGATAGCTCAAGGGGTTTTAGAGCCAATCGACCATGCCAGGTGGGAAACACCCATCGTTACTCCTGTGAAACCAGATGGGTCAATGCGCAACTGCAGAGACTATAAGGCAACCCTGAACCATGCACTCCAACAAAGTGCATACCCAGTACCGGTAGTGCAACATTTACTGCACTCCCTAGGGGAGAATTTTTTTTTGCGAAGCTTGATCTCGCACAGGCGTATCAATAACTACCCATTGACCCCATTACTGCAGAGGCACAGACTATTGTGACACATAGAGGGGCATTCAAGTGTAACTGTCTCCAGTTCGGAGTTAGCGTTGCCCCAGGCATGTCCCAAAGCCTCATGGAACGCCTGTTAAACAGAATCAAGGGAGTTGTCCCTTATTTTGATGACATTCTGGTCTCAGCAAAAAACGCCAACCAACCAGAAAACATATTAAGAGCAGTTTTAACTAGATTTAGAGACGCAGGCCTCAAAGTAAAATGAGAAAAATGTGATCTAGCCACCAACCAGGTCGAGTTTTGGGGCTATTTAATCGATGAACAAGGCATACATCCCACTGAAAAAAAAACAAAGGCAATCAAAGACGCTCCTAGACCTTGGAACAAAACTGACCTTCAAGCATTCCTAGGTCTCATAAAATTTTACAATGTGTTTCTGCCCCATAAGGCAACCATAGCTGAACCCCTACATCAGCTGCTAGATAAAAAAAAACTACTTGGACATGGGGCCACAGGGAACAAGCAGCATTTCAGGGTTATCAAAGACCTATTAACGTCTAACACCGTTTTAATCCAGTATAGCAATACCCTGCCCTTGACGGTCACTTGTGATGCATCACCTTTTGGAATCGGTGCCATCCTGAGCCACAAGCTACCAGACAGCAGAGAGGCACTGGTCGCTTTTTATTCAAAGACGCTTTCCAAGTCAGAATGCAATTACAGCCAACTCGACAGAGAAGCCCTTGCAATCATCGCCGGAGTCAAAAGATTCCATGAGTACCTTTACGGCAGAACTTTTTCGATCATCACTGATCACAAGCCCCTTTTAGGAACTCTAGCAGGCAACAAGCCAACCCCGAACATTTTGTCACCTAGAATGACAAGGTGGTCTGAATTCCTCGCTGCCTACACCTACACGCTGATTCATCGCCCTGGAAAAGCCATCACACATGCCGACACCCTAAGCCGTTCCCCGATGCCCATCATGGAAGAGGACCCAGCTCCAACCATCTCCACACTACAACTAGAGACCTGCCCGGACCTGCCGCTAACTGCAGCAGATGTCACGAGAGCCATTGCTAAAGACCTTTTGACAGCGCTCATATTGAATTGGGTAGGTAAGGGCTGGCCAGAGGAGAACAAGACTGAGACATTTAAGCCATTTCGCACCCGACAGACCGAACTGTCTATAGAAAAAGTTGCATTTTATGGGGTGACAGGGTGGTTATACCAAACAGTCTCCAGGAAGATGTTCTGTGCATGATGCACGAGGGACACCCAGGCATAGTCAAAATGAAAGCCCTGGCCAGGAGCTACATCTGGTGGCCAGGGCTGGACAAAGACATTAAATGATGGGTGGCAACATGCCATGACTGTCAAAAATCGAGGCCTACCCCCCCCCCCCACATAGGCACCAGTCAGAGAATGGGAAATTCCCCAGAGTCCATGGTCTAGGCTACATATTGACTTTGCTGGGCTGACAAAAGGAAACACCTTCCTAATAGTTGCGGATGCCTACTCGAACTGGTTAGAAGTCATCCTTATGGCTTCCACAACCACCGAGGCAGTAATGAAACAGCTAGACAAACTTTTCGCTGCACATGGGCTGCCTGATGTACTGGTGTCAGATAATGGGCCCCAGTTTACAGCATTAGCATTCGAACAGTATCTGGCTGCCCAGGGTATCCGACATGCTTTAATAGCGCTGGCCCATCCAGCTGCAAATGGCAGGGCTGAATGCATGGTTCGGTACACTAAAGAGGGCCTAGATAGAATGGACAAGGGGGACATGCAGGACAAACTAAGCCGACTACTAAGCTTGCAGCATATTACCCCTAGCAGCACAACCAATAAAAGCCCAGCAGAACTTCTGATGGGTAGGAAACTATGCTCCTACCTGGACAGATTGCACCCCATTTACACCTGGGACAACCCCCCCCCCGACTCCTCCAGCAAATACCATATGTTTGAAATCGGCGACCGAGTCTATGCCAAAAACCTCACCAGGGACCCATTGTGGCTTCCAGCCACCATCACACAAATCACAGGTCCCCGGTCCTACTGACTAATGTTAGACAATGGTAGGGAATGGAAGCAGCACATAGACCAGCTTTGTTCCTGCAACCTTGAACGAAAAACCACCACAGAATCAAAAATAAATACTGACTATAAAACAACCGGGGGGGGGGGGAGTATAAATAAATGAAAAAGGGAGAGACGAACCTCCCATAACAAGACAACAAACTTATGCAAAAAGACAATCTAACCAAACAAAAAGACCACTCACGGTTAGATGAACCCCAAGAAAGAAGTCCGGGAGCAGGAGAACGAAGTGAGGCCTTCCTGGAAGGAAACAGCCAGGCCAGCTCAACCAACCCGGTCAAGCCAGGAGGGAGTGGCGGAGCCATCTCAACCGGCCCGAGAGACTCAGGCGGGAGCGGCAAGGCTGACTCACCCTTCCAGAAGGTTTCATGGAGAAGGAACAGAGAGACAGCGATCCCGTCCGAACCTCTCGAAGACCACACCGAGACTGAGCTGTGCAGGTCAACCAGGACTAGAAAAAGCCCCACCTATGTGCGTGGCTACATTGGACTGAACCAAGGGGGAGGGGTGTTCTGTATGGAACTTGGTAGGCTCCAAGTTCCCTATTCTGATTGGCTGAAAAGGCCATTCACAGATTGGCTATTAGAGAACCAATCCGGTTAACCCGCCAAATGGTGGGAACAGTTAAAGCGGTGTCATTGGCCACAAGCCGCAGGCAAGCCGCTATAAAAAGGGCTGCCGTGGCTTGGGCTGCTGTTCTGTTACTATTGCTTAGCGAGTTTAATAAAAGAGTTTATTGTTGGAACCCGGTCTCACGCACTTCTTTCCAAAAAGAACACTTCTCCCCCCTCCCCAATACCCCAAAAAGGCAACTGGACTTTCCTTGTTTCACTTCTCATCCAAGAAGCTTCTTCAGTTCTTACTAATTGGTGAGGAATAGAAGGATTAATATTCTTTGCAGTTATCCAGTGGTGGATAACTTGAGAGTTGTTGAGGCCACTTGAAAGTTTGTCAATAGGAGCCCTGGTGGCACAGTGGTTAGAATGCAGTATTGCAAGCAAACTCTGCCTACAGCCAGGAGTTTGATCCCGACTGGCTCAAGGTTGATTGTTGGGAGCAATTTGTTGACTCAGTAAACTGCTTAGAGAGGGCTATAAGGCACTGTGAAGCAATATAGAAGTCTAACTGCTCTTGCTGTTATTATTACTATCTGTATCTTCAGATGGTCTCTTTGATTCCTCTTTCAAATGAGTGGTCTTCTCAGTCCCAATGTGAACCTTGCTGCCTTTTAAAGAGTGAGCATTGTCTTTCAGATGTCTTTCCCAGCTCTGATTCTTTCCAAAAAATAGCCCTCATCTCTTCCCCACAATACACAACTTCTGACTTGCTTCCTGCTACTATATAGAATCCATGAGGCCAATTATATTTATTGAACATGGCCCATCTAGATGTTCCCATATTTTTCAACTCAACTTGTTTTATCATCTAGGATCAATGGGAGAGTTTGTCCTCTTCTCTTCTCTTTTCTTTTCTTCTCTTCTCTTCTCTCCTCTCCTCCCAATGTGGATACTGCACTGCACTGATTTTAAATCTCTTCCCTACTTAAAAAAAGAGGTGGGATACTTCATCCTTAGCATCCTTAGACTACAGCATGGTCTTCCAATCCAAAGCCAGATACTATTTATAACATCACTCATTGGGTGGACCACTACTACTATTTTGAGCTAAAAACTATAACTCCATTTTTTCCTCTTGGGCAAAAGAAAAAAAAAAAAAAAAAACCTCCCCAAAAGTTTTGAGAACACAGAATTGCTAGGAGGTGGAAGCTGTTTAGTCCAGGTCTTGCTCTATTTATTTCTAATAAGCTTCTCTGATGGGGTTGTCAGTTGTGGTGGAGTAAATCTCATCTTGTAAAACTTCTTAAAGCTGTTGTCTGGGGAACTATTTTGTGCTTGTTAATGGTAAGCCTGAATCAAGAGAAGCCAGGATTACAGACTGAATGTAGGCTCGGCATACAAAATTGCAAGGATTTAAAAAATGTAGGATGGCCTCAGAGGTCAACACAGTTGGATGGTCATTGAGGCCCATAACAGGATGTCTGTTGATGCCTCTTTATTTTCTTCATCTACCTCATTGCCAGCCCTGTCAAATATTGGGAGGAACAACTTGATAGGGATCAGTTTCTAGGCTGAAACATTCAGGGAGCCAATAGTCCACTTGACCTGTGGGAAGGACTTCATTGCAAGTATAGCAAAAAGTGTACCTGCTGAAGTGAGTGGATGTCAGTCCTTTCAGGTCAACAAGGCAGGAAATATGACATGATAGCAATAGCTCTTAGACTTATATACTGCTTCACAGTGCTTTACAGCCCTCTCTAAGCAGTTTACAGAATCAGCCTCTTTCCCTCAACAATCTGGGTCCTCATTTTACTCACCTCGGAAGGATGGAAGGCTGAGTCAACCTTGAGCTGGTCAGGATCAAACTGTTGGCAGTGGGCAGAGGTAGCCTGCAGTCCTACATTATAACCATGGAGAAGGAAGGAAGGAAGGAAGGAAGGAAGGAAGGAAGGAAGGAAGGAAGGAAGGAAGGAAGGAAGGAAGGAAGGAAGGA
>BLBF01000077.1:5401244-5413426 GCA_015471245.1 Laticauda colubrina | reverse complement strand
GGAAGGAAGGAAGGAAGGAAGGAAGGAAGGAAGGAAGGAAGGAAGGAGGGAAGGAAGATAGCAGTGCCCCTTAGACTTATATACTTCTTCACCGTGTTTTTGCAGCCTTCTCTCAGTGGTTTACAGAGTCAGCATCTTGCCTCCAACAATCTGACTCCTCATTTTACCCATCTCAGAAGGATGGAAGGCTGAGTTAACCTTGAGCCTGGTGAGATTCGAACTGCCAAATTGCTGTCAGCCAGCAATCAGCAGAAGTAGCCTGCAGTACTGCACTCTAACCATTCCGCCACCATGGCTCATGATGAATGAATCTTACTGTATTCTAAGGGTACATTAACAGAATCTTGCAAGTCTGAAAGTTCAGATAGTCCTCCTTTCATGACCGGCAATTTAACAAATATTCAAATGGATTCAAACAAAGTTATTTATGGCCTGTCCTTGAAGTTACAACTGCAACATCTCCCTCCTCCCTGTACCAGTCATATGATTTTACATTTTGGGTACTTGGGAAGAGGGTCACATTTACAACCAATTGCAGAATCCCATGGTGATGTGACCATGATTTACAATGTTTTGTGTCAGTTTCCAGCATTTTTTTTCACCAATTTCTCACAAAAAATACTGGAATACTGCTATCATCATGTCACCCCAGTCCTTCTTTTCTCCAGATTAGCCTAAATGTTGCAACTATTCTTCCTATGTTTTTGTTTCCAGGCCTTTAATCATCTTAGTTACTCTTCTCTGAACTTTTCCTTTCTAAGATCTGTGCAGCTTTGAAAAGCTGTTGCAAGACTGGCACCTCGTTTCTCTGTTTGTCCTGCTTCCTTATTCTAGGGAATTCTGCATCTTAGATATGGATGGAGTAGATAATATAGAGACTCGCGCAGATTAATTCAGAAGGATTTGCTCTGATTCCCTTCCAGAAATCTAAATTTAACACTGTGCAATATAAAACTATTTATCCAGATGGATACCGAAGACCATTGAGATCATAGGTCTTTACCCTGAGCCAGAAATGTATACTCTCCAACAAAGATAATTTATTGTTTTTAGAGCTATGATCATAGTGATGTTCTTTAGGGGTTTTTTTTTTAATTAAGTAAACAAAGCATCAAATAGAAATTCTCTCAGTATGTATAGGCACAGAGAAAGAGAGGGAAAGATGTATTCAAAGAAAATAAATATGAAACAAAAGGGAAAATGTGGGTGTGTGCATAAGAGACATAAGGGAAGAATGCATACTTCTATGCTGAACTCCTTCCTATCTCCACCATCATAACAACCCTATTAAACAGGTCAGACAAGACAATACGATAGGGCCAAAGCCATTCCTTGGTTAAGGGTGGATTCAGATGTAGATTTTCTCTCTCATTCCTAATCTAACATTATACTATCCATTTTTTATTTTATTTTTTTAGATTCAGGGTCTCCTTTCCATCCATTTTCTCAAGGTTGTATCTGAAGGCATCCTTCTAAGAGTAGAAAGTTCTAGGAGAACTATCAGGGTCAGGCCCAAACACAACAAATTGCTGTGTTTCCATTTCTATTTCAACTAAATTAATGCAATTAAAATAATGGCTCTTCATGTATGTATATTTTTCCCCTGCTCAATCATTAAGAATTGCACTTCGGTGCTAAAGTTTAGAGGCTACCTCAGAACATCCAAAGATCTCAAATTGTGCACATCTAGTCTGATATTGTAAAAAAAAATAATTGTGTTTATCCACTTTGATCTTTTTATGTTGAAAGTTGGCCCATGCATTCTGCAAGTGCAAACTGTATCGTGGATTTGATAGGACTTTGGCCAGAGTCATGAAGAAAGCAAAGAGTCAAAAAGTTCAATAAATAATTCCTTTTACTGTGTCTATGAAGCCTCTTCCAGCTTCAGCCATAGATCATTGGTGTGGTATTATTTGGACAAAAGTCCAACATTCAACAGGCTGATACTTGAGTCCGTGTAAAAATCAATTTGCTCAGTTGAGCCACTTGGGAAGTTTTAAGTGTTTCTCTGCCACAGAAAGTGTATATACATATTTCTAGTTCCAGGTGACATAATTAGCTCTTATCAGATCAACTCCCCTTCTGTTTGACCATCCTTCTCACTCCCATTCTTTGCACTGTCAATCTTAGTGTCTGTGTGATGGCAGGGACAAAATTTCACTAAAAGGAACATACCTAAAGCTGCCGTCAATCAGGTATCCGGTGCAAATCCATTTGCCAATAAAAGCTCCCTTGGGACAGGCAGGGTCTCCATCACACTTCCTTGAATTAAGCCATGTGAATGGATTGCTGGAAAAACCCAGGAGTATCTTGTTGCAAGAGAGGCCCTTCTATTTATTTATTTCATCTTTCCCCCCCCCTCACTCTGGGGTGTGCTCGGCTGTGTAACTGACTCCAATAAATGGCCCCCCTTTGGGCTGGGGAGTTCGGAACAAGATAAATTCCTTCGAATTCTAATTGGAGAACAGTTGACTTAATTGGTGCCCATTTGGCAGACAATAGGAACAGAGCAATGCTTGGCTCCAATGGCACCCTAGGGGAATATAGCCTTGCAGCGGGCCAGAAAACTCTCCAGGGCACGTTGTTTCCTGAGAAGAAATCAGGAGTCTGGATTAACCCTCTGACTGTCAAGCTTTATTAGCTGTAATCAGGCAAGATATATCAAGGGTTAAACACAGGAAAGTGAACTGACAGTAAAGACATATGTGTCTTTTAGGAAAACACAACAAAACAAAATAGCTGGGGGTAGAGGGAGAGAGAAAAGGGATTTTGCTATATTAATTTATTTGATTCTTTTTGTTAGTTTTTATTGTTTTAAATGTGATTTTGTATTCTGTAAGCCGCCTTGAGACGGCATGGGCAAATAGGTGGCAATATAAATTCAATCAATCAATCAATAATGAAGGTGGGATTTAAATAGTAATCTCTAAATAGTAATTTCTATTTTAGAAATTAGAATGAATGAGCTGAAAGGGACCTCGGAGCAGTGGGGGGATTCTGCACCACTTCAGGAGAACCAGTTGTTAAGTTTCTGAGCAGTTTGGTGAACTAGTCAGACATCATTAGGGCAGAGAATCCGTTGTTAAATTATTTGAATCCCACCACTGCCTTGGAGGTCTTCTATTCCAGCCCCCCGCTCATATTGTACTATCTTTTCCACATCTTCTTCAGAATCTGCATGCTTTCAGCTTTTTTGAAGACCATGCTTTATATCTTCCCATTACCATCTCTTCTTAATGTAAGCACATCAATGTCTTTCAGCTATTGTTCAAAAGACTTCCAAACAATCATCATTTTGGTCTTTTTCCCCCTGTTGCAGGTCTTTTTCCCCCTGTCTACTTTGTTACTCCCTCTCTTAATCATAGTATCCATAACAGGGCTCAAACACAGGCCTGCAAAGTAAATTCTACCACCAGGAGTAAAAGAATGTGTTGTTTGGTCACTAAGTCATGTCTGACTCTTTGCTATCCTGTGGACTATAGCATGCCAGGCCTCCCTATCCTCCACTTTCTTCCTGGCTTTGCCCATATTCATGTTCCTTGTGCCAATGACACTTTCTAACCAATTCATCATCTGCTGTCCCCTTCAAACTTTTAGAGTCTTTTCCAATCTTTTCCTCTCTTCTCATTTGGTGCCAAAACATTTGAGCTTCTAGTTCAGTATCTATCCTTCTAAAGAACAGTCAGGTTGACTCCCTTTAGGATTGACTGTTTTGATCTCCTTGTAGTCCAAAGAACTTTCAAGAATCTTCTCCAATAACTACAATTTGAAAGCATCAATTACGATATGGATCACTGTCAGATTCCTTGAATACCCTAATAGAGGAGGTTCTAATCTAAGTGTGGAGGGTAAGAGATGGAATAAGACACATGGAGGCAAGGCAAGGAATAGTAAGTGGCAAATGTGATCCAATGAACAATTTTGTATACATTGGAAGTTAGGTTTATTTTAGCTTGAATGAAAATTGGGAACAGAGATCCTGTGAAGAGTTGCGGTGGTGCAGGGGATTAGAATGCAGTAATTGCAGGCTACTTCTGCTGACTGCCAGCTGCCAGCAATTTGGCAAATCTCACCAGGTTGCCTCAGCCTTTTATCCTTCTGAGGTGGGTAAAATGAGGACCCAAACTGTTGGGGGAAAGAGGCTGATCTTCTCTCGTGTCGCTACACTTTTCCCAGCCACTGGAGAACACAGGGTCTGGCACATGGGGTGTAATCGTGGAGATCATGTGATGTACAGGGTTGTGGTAGCAGGGTGCAGTTTAATAGGTGTTCCATTGTCTGGGGAGCCTCCCCGCAGTCGCATTCTATGGATCCATCATGGTTGTATCCCCATTTCTGCATCAGGGCTTTGCACCTCCCAACTCCAGTTCTAAGGCGATTCAGGCAGCGCCAATTTTGCCATGGCTCACTGGCACCTGTTGGGAGGGATTCCTTTGGCTCAAAAAAGAGGTTATGGGGTTTCTCCTGTAGATGTTTTGACCAGGCTTCTATCCTGCAGCTCTGGGGATTGCCATCCAGGGGTTGTACTGAGTGTAGAAAACTCTTCCTGGATTTTAGCCTTTTTGGTGGAGGAACATGCTGGAAAAGTGGATGGCGACTGTCATCTTCCTGTTTTGTGCGTTCCACTCTTGAAGATACATCTCTTCTGACTGTAGGAGGGGCAATTCCACACAGCAGGTAGAGGTCATCAATTCGGGTAGGCTTGAGACAACCAGAGATGGCCCTACAAGCTGTATTTAGAACAAGGTCCAGCTTCTTGGCATGTGAGGAACGTCCCCAGACAGGGCATGCATATTCGGCTGCGGAGTAACACAGGGCAAGGGCAGTGCTGTGGATGGTTCCTGGGTCTGTTCCCCACTTGGAGTTTGCCAGCTTTCTCAAGATGTTATTCCTGGCTCCCACCTTTGCCTTTGTCTTGCTGACGTGGTCCTTGAAACTGAGAATGCAGTCTAGAGTGACTCCTAGATACACTGGTTTGTCTATGTATTCTAGTCTCTTGCCATACCAGTGGACCTTCAGTTTGCGGTTTGCATTGCGACCCTTGAGATGGAAAGCACTGACCTGAGTCTTATCTGGATTTTCCCAAAGATGGTTTACAGCATAGTAGGTGGTCAGGGCCTCTAGTGCTTCACTTAGCGTTCTTTCAAGATCCAGAAATGACTGGGACTGAGAGGCTATGCACAGGTCGTCTGCATACAGGAAGCTCCTGGTGTTCTGGTGGATGGGTTGATCGTTTGTGTAGATGTTGAACAAGAGTGGAGCAAGAACGCTGCCTTGCGGAAGCCCATTTTTCTGTCTGCGCCATCTGCTTCGATCTCAACTGAGATCAACAAAGAAGCGTCTGTTCTCCAGCATGTTTTGGATCAGAGAAGTCAGGCTGGCATCATGTGTAATCTTGTACAGCTTCTGCACAAGTACTCTGTGGTTGACTGTATCGTAAGCTGCAGACAAGTCAACAAAAACATCACCATTTATGAGTCCCTTCTCATAACCATCCTCAATAAATTGAGTTAGGTTAAGGAGTTGGCCTGTGCAGGACCATAGAAGGAGCATTCACGTCGCGGCCCCTGTCAGGTATCTGTTTACCTGCGAATCCTTCTACCACGCTACACCAACCTACCAAGAGGCTGATGTTATAAACTGCTTAGAGAGGGCTGTAAAGCACTGTGAAGCAGCATATAAGTCTGCTATTGCTTGGGAAGGAAGGAAGGAAGGAAGGAAGGAAGGAAGAAAGGAAGGAAGGAAGGAAGGAAGGAAGGAAAGAAAGAAGGAAGGAAGGAAGGCATAGTGGCAAAGTGGTTAGAATGCTAACTCTGCTCACTGCCAGGAGTTTGATCAAGGTTGACTCAGCCTTCCATCCTTCCGAAATGTGGAAAATGAGAATGTAGATTGTTGGGGGCAATTTGCTGATTCTGTAAACCACTTAGAGAGAGCTGTAAAGCACTGTGAAATGGTATATAAGTCTACATGCTATTGCTATCTTTTATGTATTGTTGAACTACAATTCCAAATGTATGTGTCTATGGATTAACTGGGCTGGGAGTACTAGAAATTGTAGTTCAGAGTATTTGGAAGATGATAGGCTTTGTTGTATGGAAAGCTTTTGATGGTGGAAAGCTACATTTAAAGGACAAGAAATTTTCAATGCAGGGGTGGGGCGGAGGGAGAAATCCCTTTTGTGCTTTTGTTGATCTTGTGTTTTTGGAAAAGAGTTTGAGTTAATGGTTGTGCTTTTTTCTAAAGCTACATTAAACCAAAGGTGGGCTAGCTTGGGGTAATGGTTAGGGCATCAGGTTAGAAACCAAGAGATGGTGAGGTATAAAGTTAAGTATAAAGTCAACTGGGTGACCTTGGGCCAATCATTCTCTCTCAATCCTAGGAAGAAGGCACTTCTAAAGAACCTTGCCAAGGAAACTGCAGAGACTAGTCCAAGCTGTTGCCAGGATTCAACCTTGACTCAAAAGCATCCCCATACACACAACAAAAATATTCAAAGCACACACAAACTTTTCGGGAAAGGTTGAAAGAAAAGAAAGGAGGTAACACTTTGGGGCATGGTCAAATCAAAGAGGCAGAGAAAGCAAATTTGGAGTGGCTTTTAAGTGATAAATCTGGAGGAGAGAGAGTTGAAAATATGGATCTAATCTAGCTCAGGAAAAAAAAAAGATGTTTGAAGAAACCTTCCTCTGATCCATTAAAATGTTTAATTATAAACATGGGGGATATGACTGTGATAGCAGAAGAAAAACAGTATACTCCTTCCGCCCCCCCGCCCCCCCCAGATACTGAGGCAAGAATGCCATCATTAAATAACTCATTAAGTAACGACACCTTATTTATCTAATTCTGCTTTCAATCTCTCTAAACTTTAAAGCTCTCTCCATATCTTGATGTCACAAATTCCATGGACTTGCCTCCAAAAGTTGTGGGTGTTCTATCACTTGCACACAATTAATCAGTAGAACAGCTTGCTTTCAGAAGTTGTGGATGTTCAATCATGGGAGGTTTTTATGAAAAGTTTGGAGAGCCATTTGTCTGAAAGAATATAGGGTCTCCTGCTTGAGCAGGGGATTGGACGAGAAGACCCTCCAAGGTCTCTTCCAATTGTGTTATTCATTGATGCACATACAAAAAAGATGAGTTTTGCATCATGAAGCTTGGTCTACCATCTTGCTAAGAGTCTTCTCCCCACTGATGTTTCTGATACAGCTTTTACATCTCATGGAACTTCCCCATTGGAAATCATTTCTGAAAATGGGAAGGATGCAAAAGAAGACAGAGCAAACTTAAATATCTGCTACATTTAAATTAATACTCCCTCATCAAGTTAAAATAAAAAGAAAAATGTAATCCTTTCTCCAAGGTGCATCAGGTAAAATGAGCTGTCCCAGGAAAGGTTATTTCAATATATGATCACAGCAGCGAGATTATAAAATGTACAAAGATGGAAAGATTCATCGCCATTCGCCACCCACTATGGATGAATAGTTGGGGATGTTGACAGATTTTGCTATGGAAATGGATAAATTAATTTATTAGATTAGAGAAAATAAATCTATATTTATTGCTAACTGGAAATGGGCTTTTTGAATAACATTGAAAAAAATGAACTTGTGGTTTTTGATGATTAGACACAATAGATTATAGAAGAGCAATACAATGTAATTTTAGTTTAAAATATATTTGCACTTAGAACTGCTGTGAGGAATGCTGAAAATTCCTTTATCCTTTTTTCTTTTCTTTTGCATTTTTTCTTAACTTTTCTTGCACTGCTTGCTTTTTCTTTGATTTCTTTCTTTCTTTCCTTCCTTGCTTTCTGTTTCTTTGTGTTAGTTTTTATTGTCTGGTTCAAACATTTCCATATACATATACATACATACATACATACATACATACATACATACATACATATGTTTTTTTAAGCTTTCGCTGGTGTGCTGTTTAGCTTCCCTCGGGTATTATCCCACGTCATTGTAGTGCTGTTAAAATTGTAGTTTCAGCACAATCTCATCTGCCATCATCAGGCTTCTGTATGGATGTGGGTCTAACAGCTTCTGGTTTCAAATTCAAGGCTGGTCTATTCTGATTGGCTAGGAGTCTTGGTCTGTGTTCACTGGACTTGGAGTTTGATTGATTGGTGTTTCTGGTTTTTTCTGTCTGTTTTGTGGCTTTGATTGGCTGGCAACACTCTGTTCCTGTGTTGGAGGCTTTCAGTGCAGCTTGGCTTCGTGTGAAAGGACGGCTGCTATCCATTAGGAAGCTAGGTTTCACCTGGGTGCCTGGTGGGGGGGTGTTCGAGTTGGAGGCATCAAAGGGAGTCTGTTTTTGCCCAGGTGTTTGCCTGGCTTGTGGCGTGGAGATCTTTCTATTTGAAAGTGCAGGCTTCCAAATGATTGACAGTCTGCTGGAATCATCTCTTCTATTCATGCTTTCAGGTCTTTTTTCAATCTCTATGGCTTCTCTGATGATTCTGTGGTTGGGGTTTTCTATAGGGTTTTAGTGCCATTGAAGTTGATGCTGTGACCTGTGGTTTTCATGTGTTGGACTAGTGAGGAGGTGTGTTCCAGCTTTTTTACTGCATTTTTGTGTTCATCTAGGTGGGTACTTATTCTTCTATTGGTCTGTCCAATGTATGTGGCCGGGCATGATGGACAGGGAACTTTGTATATGCCTTGGTTTTCCAGGTCAATTTTGTCTTTGGGGTTTCTAAGGATGGTTGCTACTTTTTTGTCTGTTTTGAAGGCAGTCTTGATGTGATGCCTGTGTAGTATCTCACTGATTTTATCTGTAGTACCTCTTATGTAGGGCAAGACAGCTGTTCCATAGGTCTGTTGGTCTTCTAGGTCTCTGTTATGTCTTCGTGTGTTTTTGTGGATCAAGTTGGTGATTTTGTTTTTGTGGAAGCCATTGGCTGTCAATACTTCAGTCAGGGTGCATAGTTCAGTCTTTATATGTGTCTTATCTGCCAGGCGTTTGGTTCTGGTAATTAGTGTTTTCGCTACGGAATTTATCTCTGCTGGGTGGTGGTGGGATTGGGCGTTGAGGTAGCGGTTGGTGTGTGTTTTCTTCTGGTATATGGTGTGTCCCAGTGTGCCATCTGTTCTTTTGTAGATTAGTACATCTAGGAATGGTAGTTGTTTATTTCCGTTTCCATGGTGAACTTGATTTTGGGGTGTGTGTTGTTTAGGTGTGTTAGGAAATTGTTTATGTTTTCTTTTCCATGGGGCCAAATCACAAATGTGTCATTGAGTATCTTAGCCATAGTTTGGGTTTGTGGGTGGCATTAGCCAGGGCTCTGGATTCGAATTCTTCCATGAACAGGTTTGCAATGACGGGTGACAGTGGTGATCCCATAGGGGCTCCTTCAATTTGCTTGTATCTTTGTCCTTTGTACATGAAATATGTGTTGGTTAGGCAGTGTTCTGTTAGTTCCATGAGGTCTTTAACTGGTTGGTATTTATTTTTGATGATTTCAAGAGTTTCTTTTATCGGGACTTGAGTGAATAGTGAAACCACATCGAAACTTACAAGCAGATCTTCTTGTTCTACGTGTAGATCTTTGATCATTTCTAAGAAGTGGTATGAGTTTTTTACATATGAAGCTGCGGTTTCAGCATGGGGCTGTAGTTGTTTTGCTAAGTGTTTAGCTAGGTTTTGTAATGGTGCTCCTATGGAGCTGACTATGTGTCTGAGAGGTATGCCTTCTTTGTGTATTTTTGGGAGGCTGTATAATTTGGGGCATCTAGAAGATTTTTCTCTTGGGATGATCGTCTGTTGGATTTCTTTGCTTATGTGGCTGGTTATAATTTTCTTCTTGGTTAATTTTTCCAGATATGTGGTTGGGTCTGTGTTTATAGGTTTGTATGTGGAGTCTTGGAGTAGGTCTGTCAATTTTGTTTCATAGTCTTTTCTGTCCATTACCTGCACTCTCAAATAGAAAGATCTCCACACCACAAGCCAGGCAAACACCTGAGCACAAACAGACTCCCTTTGATGCCTTCAGCTCAAACACCCCCCCCACCAGGCACCCAGATGAAACCTAGCTTCCTAATAGATAACAGCCATCCTTTCACGCAAAGCCAAGCTGCACTGAAAGCCTCCAGTGCAGGAACAGAGTGTTGCCAGCCAATCAAAGCCACAAAACAGACAGAAGAAACCAGAAAGACCAATCAAACAAACTCCAAGTCAAATAAACACAGGCCAAGACTCCCAACCAATCAGGATAGGCTAGCCTCAAATTTAAAACCAATGGCTGTGAGACCCGGACCCACATACAAACTCCATACAGAAGCCTGATGATGGCAGATGAGATTCTGCTGAAACGTTGCTACAACTTTAACAGCACTACAATGACGTGGGATAATACCCGAAGGAAGCTAAACAGCATACATATGTATGGATCTTTGGTTATTTGGGTTTTCTCTTGTGTAAAATTGGAAGTATTTTGGCGACGTTTCGACGAAATCTCATTCGTCATCTTCAGGCCTGTGTCTTCGGCCTTGTGCTTCTCAGAGTAATGTGAGCTTGCAGCTGTTTTTTCCTTTTAACTGCCAATGGGGGTGTGACTTGACTGGGTGGGGGCTTGGCTGTGTTCTGATTGGCTGGGGGGGTGTTCTCATTGGTTGGGGGCCTGGCTATGATCTGATTGTTTGGGGGGTTGGCTATGTTCCGATTGGCTGGGGGTGTGTTCTGTTCAGGTGGGGGCTTGGCTGTGGTGGTAGCATCTTGTGTGGCCCTCATGGGTGGGTCTGGTGTCGTCCTCCATGTTAGGTTCTCGTTTGTTAATGAGGGTGGATTTCCAAATGGCTGGTAGGCGGGAGGTATCATCTCATTTATTCATGCTGTGTGGGCATTTTTCTATCTCTATGGCTTCTCTGATTATTCTGTTGTTGAAGTGTTCGGTTTTGGCGATAGTTCTGGTATTTTTAATCATTTAATTATTCAATCTCATGTCCTGTGGCTTTGAAGTGTTGGACTAGGGAAGAGGTTGGTTCTTCTTTTTTGATTGAGTTCTTGTGTTCTTCAATGCGTGCACTAATTCTTCTGTTGGTTTGCCGAAGATATGTGGTGTTTGCAGGTGTTGCAAACGATTTCATATACTCCTTGGTTTTCTAACTCAATTCTGTTTTTAGAGTTTAATGTACTAACAGTCAATGGATTCCAAAGAAAGAAAATTACCCAGCTAATCCAAAAACAAACCCTAACCAAAATCCAAGATAGAGAACAAGAGAATGGCAAAGCCCTCCTCCCATATATAAAAGACACTACAGACAAAATCAGCAAGATCCTCCAAAAACACAACATTAAAACAGCATTCTGCACAAACAGAAAAATATCCACCATCCTAAGAAACCCTAAAGACAAAATCGAGTTAGAAAACCAAGGAGTATACAACCAATCATAACACAGCCAAGCCCCCACCCAGTCAAGTCACATCCCCACTGGTAGTTAAAAAGAAAAAATAGCTGCAAGCTCACATTACTCTGAGAAGCACAAGGCCGAAGACACAGGCCTGAAGATGATGAATGAGATTTCGTCGAAACGTCGCCAAAATACTTCCAATTTTACGCTGGAGAAAACCCAAATAACCAAAGATCCATATATATATGTGTGTGTGTGTGTGTGTGTGTGTGTTTTAAGCTTTCGCAGGTACTTACATGTGTGCTGTTTAGCTTCCCTCGGGTATTATCCCACGTCATTGTAGTGCTGTTAAAGCTGAAACACTGCTACAACTTTAACAGCACTACAATGACGTGGGATAATACCCAAGGGAAGCTAAATAGCACATAAATATACATATATATATATTCGGCTTTCGTGGATACTTACATGTGTGCTGTTTAGCTTCCTTCGGGTATTATCCCACGTCATTGTAGTTCTGTTAAAGTTGTAGCAACGTTTCAGCAGAATCTCATCTTCCATCATCAGGCTTCTGTCTGATGAGATTCTGCTGAAACGTTGCTACAACTTTAAAAGCACTACAATGACATGGGATAATACCCGAAGGAAGCTGAACTGCATTCATGTAAGCACCCACGAAATCTTAAAAAAACAAATATATATACATATATATGTATATGTATGTATGTATGTGTGTATGTATGTGTGTATGTATGTGTGTGTATATATATATATTTATATATATATATATATATATATATATATATATATATATATATATA
>BLBF01000077.1:5381385-5394405 GCA_015471245.1 Laticauda colubrina | reverse complement strand
TCTATCTATCTATCTATCTATCTATCTATCTATCTATCTATCTATCTATCTATCTATCTATCTATCTATCACCATTTGTCAGGAACAGTATAGCTTGTTCTGCTTGTTCACTGGGTTGGACTAGCAGACCTCCAAGATCCACTCCAACTCTCTTATTCTGCAAGACAAAAAAGAAAAAAAAAGTGTTCTCTACAGCTGTAAAACCAGCCAGGCTTTCTGTTTTCCTTGGACTTTGTTTACCATCATGATCAGGGTTATTAAATTTCTTGTCTCAATCACTCTCTAGCTGTCTTAACTGCCCACACCATGGTCTTTCTCTGAAGGAGGAATTTTCTCATGACGGCTTCCTGAGGATTTAAGTCAACAGTGGGAAGCCAAGGAATCTGCTCCCACTAGAGAGAAGACCATATGCGAAAGAACAGTTATTACCTATGAAAATGTCACTGGGCTTTTTCTTCTTCTTTGGAAAACGAAATGCAAAGACGATTGCCTTTCCATCAAACGGGGCAAGGAATATTTGAAAAGAAAACAGTAGGAGTTCTTCTGGCATGTATGACTGCTGTTGAGGTGTTGAAATCTTGTGAAGGGCACACTTAAGGGAGATTTAAAATTAAAGGTTCATTTCATTGGATGTCACAATATGAGCAGAACATGCCTGGATCAAGAGAATCCTGTACCATACTGGAATGCATATTTTTACAGCAGCCTCTTAAAAATATATTAAGTCTTTGGAATGCCTGTTTCTGGACCATAACACAGGAAGTTTGGAATTTCATACTTCATCTTCACTGTGCAGCTGGCTTGTCTCATTTTCAGTTAAATCACTTGGGAAAAACCAGGAGTTTATGAGAGCTTCTTTCTGCCTATTTATCAATAAGTCAATTTTCAGTATAGGGAGAGGAAA
Source organism: Laticauda colubrina (assembly GCA_015471245.1). NCBI lineage: Eukaryota > Metazoa > Chordata > Lepidosauria > Squamata > Elapidae > Laticauda > Laticauda colubrina. The sequence goes on along the minus strand of BLBF01000077.1, from coordinate 5,393,501 downwards.
GGAGTGGTTATAGTTTAGAAAAACTTATTTCAGACTTTAATAGTTAGCAAATGAAACTGTTTTGACTTCCTCAACGCAAGGTACTCGTAAGAAAAATCAAAATCTGCTAAACATTAAACATGACAGTCACAACTCCACATTCGGACTGGCAGATATAAATGTCAGGAATGTACCATATGGCTAAGGGAGGTTAATCTAGACAAACAGTTAAGAGCTCTAGATTTGGCATGGTTAATTAGAGTGTCTTAGGGCCAGTTGTTTTGGTTTTATTTTTTGTAATAGGGATGAAACTGTATTTTTACTTTTACTTTTATGTGTGTGTTATTATTTATTTTGATGGAATCCTGCCTTTATTATTTTTACAAGTAGCTCAAGATGGTAAACACATCCAATACATCCTTCTTCTCCTATTTTCCCCACAACAACCCTATGAGTTGTCTTGGGCTGAGTGAGAGTGACTGGCCCAAAGTCATCCAGCTGGCTTTCATGGGATTAAAACTCACTGTTTCTTGGTGATTGGTCCAAATACATCCAATCAAAAGTCATACCTAAGGCAGGACTAGAACTCACTATTCCCTGGTGATTGGCCCAAGGTCAGTTTTTGTGGCTAAGGCAGGACTAGAATTCACCGTCTCCTGCTGATTGGCCCAAAGTCACCCAATCAGCTTTCATGCCTAAGGCGGGACTTGAACTCAATCTTCTGCTTTCAAACTTGGTGCCTTAACCATGAAATCGAATTGAGTCTTTTTTTGCTATGTGTTTGGCTATAATCTTGTGAACCACCTTCACACAGAAGAAGAAAAATGGTGCAAGACTGGATGTGAGCGCGATCCGGCTGCGACATCTGTCACCCCATTGATCGCCAGGGTTGATTTGGCTGATCTGGCTGGCTAGGCAGGTGTCCCCTTCCTCCCTCACTGCTCCATGTGCATCCCTCCCGAAGCTGCATGCTCAGTGGAAGAGGATGACCATCCCAGATAGGAGTGTACTGACCTTCTTTGGTGCAAGACTTTTCCATAAATGAATACAAGCCCATAGAAACACCAATGTAGTTTTGTTAGAAGACATTTTTGGGATTTACCTCTGTGGTTATATCCAACCATTGATGGTACACTGAATGCTGGGTTGAACTTATTTTTTTCTTCCTAAAAATAGGTTAGGGGGAGTCTAAGATAGGTCTAATGGTCTGATGGCTCTCCAGTCTAGCTGATGTCCAAGGTTACGATATGGGTGCAATGCCTCTAATTTTCTCAAAATTATTTTAAAAAAAAAACACGATTCTATCTGAGTTGATGTGAACACAGAGGATACTAGAAGATACACCATCTTCGAGAATTATTTTAACTTTCTTTTGTTTAAAGGCATTTTTATGTTCCTTGCTCCTACCCATACCAAAATATCCAAGGATTTCTTTATTGGAATAGATTCTACTAGGAGAACCACACAAATTCATTTTCATTATATCCCCAACAAACAAGGATGAAAATGATCTCTACCTCCTTTATCATGAATTCTCAGCCTAATTTGGCCCAGTCAAAATGATAGTTTTATTTTTCTTCTGAGGAAAAATGATCAAAACATTTTTTGTTAGGTTGTTGAATTCCTTTCTCAAGCCTTCAGATATTCTCAAATTCTCCCTTTCAATTTGTAACCTTTGGGGGGAACAATATCTTAATTTGCCATGCTTTCTGATCACTTAGGCTTTTGGGGGGTTGAGGTAACATAGCATGCCACATGTTTTCCTAACAAATTGCATTCGGACACTTTCCGACACTTTCATTATTTTAACTGAGGTAATAATTAGTCACTGTCACAGGAAGGAGTTCGGTTGTGCAAATCAGAATAAATTTACCTTGCTGTATGTAGTAGCAGTCACAAATGAAGCAATAAATTAGACATAGCAAAAATTTTATGGACTTAGGAGGTTCCCAAATCAGGAATTGCTGCCTCAAATATTAAGGGGAGAGGAACTAAAGATAATTTCTCCTGTAATCCTTCTGTCATTCAAAGAGGCAACCTGGAGATGTTATCTATGCAATATTCCCGAAGGCCCAAAATAAAGCTAGAGCAAAAAAACCTTTGCAAACTAGCCACAAAATATAAGGTGAAAAGTATGAAAATACCTTTATTTTCAGAAATGGCCTAGTTCATGTCATGAATTAAGTATACTGCACTCTGCACATAATAAATTTAATTTTAATTATAACTTCTATGGAGTCTAGTTAATAAAATCTGTACACATGCCCTAAGAAAGAAATCAGAGTTTATTTCTGGAACAAATATATGGTTTGTAGAAAAATGCACCCTGTCTTGTTTCAAGTATGACTTTTCACTAGTCTAATCCAAAACCTTGACTTATTCTTGAAATAGGTAAGGAATAAAAAAAAATAATGATGGGTTGTTTTGTGGATTCCTCATTCCAGGAATCTGGAATCTAATACTAAAGTATTTTTTTAGGTTGTTCATATTGTGATTAAAACACAGCTTTTGTATTGTAAGTGGATTATTATTTTATCAGTACTGCCTACTAAAATTGTGTGTGCATTTGCTTGCTTCCCAGGCTTCTTTGATTTGTACGGAGAAACACTTCAGATTCATTTTTTCCAGTTCTCATCCAGTTTGATGAGAGATAGTTGGCTTTAGAAATTCTCTGAAAGGAGAGAATTTCAGGAAAACCCTCAGGGTTAAAATGCAATCTTCTGCTATTGAAGCTTAAATTCTCTTCTACAGAAATTATGGCAGAATTTTTTCTCTTCCCTGGAGGTACTTGGCTAAACCATCCACCCAATTTCTGTAAATTTGGTGAGGAATTCCCAAAAACCATTTTATCCTCCTCTTCATCAATTTGCTGATTTTAATCTCTCTCTCTCTCTCTCTCTTATATTTCTAAATTCCCATGCTGACATTGTTGCTTTGATGTGATATTTATACCTCATTTTTAGGGGCTATTTCACTTGAAGAAGGTTATGGTGATACCATAAATAAGCAACATCTTAGACTTTCTTGCAACCTTTTTTCAGAAGCAACTTTGCAAAACAGAACAAAACAAAATGTGAATTGTTGATTGTAATCCAGGCATAGTCAAATTTACAGTAGCCTCGTGAAATCAATAGGCTATACAGAAACCCAACATAATTTTGGTTGATTTCTTTGGCTGCCACAAAGAAGAGGAGAGTCAACCTATTTTCCAAAGCACCAGAAGGCAAGAAGCAATGAATGGAAACTAGCCAAGGAAAGAAGCAACCTAGAACTAAGGAGAAATTTCATGACAGTGAGAACAATTAATGAGAAGATATGGGTGATCCATCACTGGAAGCTTTTAAGAACAGATTGAACAGCCATTTCTCTGATATGAGAGAGGATCTCCTGCTTGAGCAAGGGCTTGGATTAGAAGACCTTCAAGTCCCTTCCAACTTTGATGTTTTATGTTCAGAAGGCAAGCTATTCCACTGATTAATTGTTCTCACTATCAAATTAAAAATTAGGAAACTAGACATACCTAGTTCCCTCGTTCATTATACAGTTTAATGTCTGTGGAGATTCTTAGTCATCCAGGTCATGGTTGACCTAAGGATGCTTTTAGTCACAAGACTCACTTTTTCAACCTTCTGACAAGCAATGGGAAAGCTGGATTAACTTAAAAACTGGGGGACTAACTTAACAACCGCAGTGATTCACTTCACAATTGTGGCAAGAAAAGTCCTAAACTAGGGCAAAATGTCTCACTTAACAAATGTCTCACTTAGCAGCAGAAATGTTGGCTTCAGAGGGGGCATTCAGCAGGTTCTGACCAGTTTTGGAGAACCAGTAGCGGAAATTTTGAGTAGTTCAGAGAACCGGAAAATCCCACCTCTGACTGGCCCTGCGCCCATCCCTTCTCTGCCTCCCATTGAGTCCCAGCTGATTGGCTGGGTCTTCTTTGGTTGCCCTGCACAGGAGAACGGAGCTGGAAAGCAGGTTAGTGGGGTGGGGAGGGAATGGGGATTTTGCGATATCCTTCCCCTGCCAAGTCCACTAAGCTATGCCCACAGAATCGGTAGTAATTTTTTTTAATGCCACCACTGGTTGGCTTCCGTTGTGGTCATAAGTTGAGGACTACCTATATTGGGCCAATATGAAACAATAAAGACTGCTCATGGCCCATACATTTTGATTTGATTTGTCTTTATTTTTAAATGGTTTTTAAAGGCAATGAATGGAACGTCCTCTCTCCCCAGTGAGGAGGTTGTGGCATGAGTACAGGGAAACCTTCTACATTTCATTCTAATTTACAATCTGTCCAGTGGTGGGATGCAATTTTTTTTACTACCAGTTATATGGGCATGGCTTGGTGGGCGTGGCTTGGTGGGCGTGGCTTGGTGGGCGTGGCAGGGGAAGGATACCGCAAAATCCCCATTCTCTCCCGACCCCACAAGTCTGCTTTCCAGCTCCGTTCTTCTGTGCAGGGCAACCAAGGGAGACCCAGCCAATCAACTGGGACTCGGGAGGCGGAGAATAGATGGGAGCAGGGCCAGTCAGAGGCGGTAGTGGTCGGTTCTCCAAACTACTCAAAATTTCCGCTACCAGTTCTCCAGAACTGGTCAGAACCTGCTGAATACCCCCTCTGGTTCTGTCCTGAAAAAGAAGTCAAATGCTTAGCGAGACAGTGTCACCATATTCCATCAGGAAAACTCCTTTTGAAAAGAGACATCTCTGAAGGAGAGACAAAGTCAGCAGCACTGCATTCCAAAGGCAGCGTCCTGAGAGCATTTGCTGCAGGGGAAGAAAAAAAATTAAATGGCCGCCACGTTCCTTATTAAAATGAAATGCATCTCATAGGAAGGTCTTCACGGGTCACTGTTCTCCCTCACCCACTCCTATATCTGCACTGTTTGTACAGATTAAATACCCAGGATATCGCTCAGATGTAAAACTGCATCTAATGTGAAAGCACCACACTGGCTCATAAAATCTATTAAAGTCAGTCAGATGTTTCTGTCGAAGCAACATCCAGTTCATTGTCTCGGGGCTGCTGCAATGAAGCATGCAGGGCTGGTTTTGAAAACCTGATTAAAACAATCTGCTGAAAGTAAAGAAACTCATCACAACATGAGGATGGCCTTCAGTAGACTGGAAAAGGAAGGAAGGAAGGAAGCAAGGAAGGAAGCAAGGAAGGAAGAAGAGAAGGAAAGAAAAAGAGAGAACAGGAAAGAAAAGAAAAGAGAAAAAGAATGGACAGAAAGCGAAACAAAAAGAGAAAGAAAGGAAAGATTTGAAGAAGCTCGGATTGGCAAATAGGAAGTGAGGCAGGCATGCAGGCGGGAAGAGCTCCTGTAAAGAAGGAGTCAACCTATTCTCCAAAGCACCAGAAGACAGGACAAGAAACAATGGATGGAAACTAAAGAAAGAAAGAAGCAACCTGGAGCTAAGGAGAAATTTCCCAACAGGGGGACAAATAATCAGTGGGATATCTTCAGGGGTGGGATTCTACCACTTCGCACCTATTCACTAGAATCGGTTGTTGACATTATAAGCAGTTCGGAGAACCGGTTGTTAAAAGAAATTACTGGGCTAATCCTGTAAGGAAGGCAGGAAGGAAACATTCTGGTGTTGCTTACAGAAACTGCCTCTCCGTTAACCCTTATTACTTTCTGGCCAGGACTAGACTTTCTGTCTTAGGAACTTCTCTGGAACTTTTTTCCTTTCCTTTACTGGTACTTTGCTTGTGTGGAGGGACCATTCAAAGTTACAATGACACTGAAAAAAATGACTTATGGCCATTTTTTACACTTATGACTGTTGCAGCATCCACACAGTCATGGGAGGCCAGGCAAGGAGATGTGTGCCTCAATATTAGTGATATTGAGTTGGCCACACACAGCCAATAACATGATCACCAAGCCATGCCCACCCAGTCACATGACCACCATGCCATGCCTACCACCTAAGCCACGCCCACAGAATCGGTTGTTAATAAATTTGAATCCCATCCCTGGATATCATGCCTTCAGAAGTTGTGGGTGTTCCTTCACTGATGGCTTTTAAAAAGAGATTGGACAGCAGAGGTGGTATTCAGCAGGTTTGGACCAGTTCTGGTGAACCAGTAGCGGGAATTTTGAGCAGTTCGGAGAACCGGTCAATCCCATTTCTGACTGGAGATTTTGCAGTATCCTTCCCCTGACATGTCCACCAAGCCACACCCACAGAACTAGTAGTAAAAAAAATTTGAATCCCACCACTGCTGGACAGTATTTAAATAAATTTACTAAATTTTATTTAAATTAATAAATAATGGATATTTATTAATTTAAAGAGAACCAACCTAGAAACAAAGAGAAAATTCCTGACAGAACAATTAATCAGTGGAACGTCTTGCCTTCAAGCATTGTACATGTTCCATCACTGGTGGCCTTTAAAAAGAGATTGGACAGTACTTAAATACATTTAGTTAAATTAAATAAATGTAAGTGAATAAATTTAAATAAATAAATAAATAATATTTATTAATTTTAAAAAGAAGCAATCTAGAACTAAAGATTAATTTCCTGACGGTGAGAACAATTAATCAGTGGAATGGCTTGTTTTCAGAAATTGTGGGAGCTCTATCACTGGAGGCTTTTAAGAAGATGTTGAATAACCATTTGTTTGAACTGGTAAAGGGCAGTGGTGGGATTCAGCCAGTTAGCACCAGTTCGTGAGAACTGGTTGCTAACTTTCTGAGCAGTTTGATGAACTGGTTGCTGGAAGAAATCATGAGGGCAGAGAACTGGTTGTTCAATTATTTGAATCCCACCACTGGTACAGGGTTTTCTGTTTGAGCAGTGGGTTGGACTAGAAGATCTCCAGTGTCCTTTCCAACTCTGTTATTCTGATAATGATATCGCTTCACCTTCTTCCGTCCTCCCCCATTCAGTCAGAACTGAAGAAGCTTCTTGAATGAGAAGTGAAAGGTCTTCAAGGAAAAAGCCCAATTGCCTTTTAAAAGAAAAAAAAACACATCTTTGGACAACCATGACCTGGATGACTGAGAATCTCCATAGACAAAGGATAAAATGCATATAACAATGTACTCAGTCAAATGTGGTGACTTTATGTATTTGCAGCAAACATTCTGTTCCAGGAATTTCATTGTGATACTTGCATGCTTATATGATTTGCACTGATCCACATTTTGAAACCTTTGTGCTTTGATGTGGATGCAGTTTAGAGCTTCATACCATGAGCACAAAAAAGCTGACCAACAGTTAACTAAACTCAGGTTAGCATATTACATAAATATAGCCATGTGGTCCATTGAAGAAGGGGAACAAAGCTGCAGTACTGATTGTAACCGTAAACAGGATGGAATTATCACGCAGTTCAGGATACAGAATTTCAGAACACAATGTGCTTTCAATAATTAAATTTACTATCTCTTATCTCATGCCCTCCACATGTGTGCACTCATTCCCAGAATCACTGATTAGGAAGTTGTAGACCCAAAACATATGGAGATCCCAACATCCGATCGGAGAAACTTGGCTTAAAGATGCTTACATTTTTGGGTTCTCGATGCTGATGTTGCTTTCCTTATTGCAGATGTTTCATTTCCAGATGTACTGATGATGCTACCTAGTCTGGTAGTGAAACATCAGCATGAAGAGAAGCAATTTTATTTCATTTCATTATTTGTTTGTTTGTTTGTCAAACATGTATGAGAAAACAAGTATAAGTATGAACATATCATATAAACATATAAGTATAAACAGGTATATTTTCTTTCTATCTATCTATCTATCTATCTATCTATCTATCTATCTATCTATCTATGTTTTCTTACGTTTTCGTGGGTACTTACATGTATGCTGTTCAGTTTCCTTCGGGTATTATCTCACGTCATTGTAGTTGTGCTTTTAAAGTTGTAGCAACGTGTCGGCAGAATCCCATCTGTTCTGTCCAGAAAAATGCAAGGTAGACCGGGTTCCAACAAACAGAGTGTTTGTTAAAGCAACCAACAGTAACGGAACAGTCTGGCTAAAGCCGCGGCAGCCTTTTTATACAGGCTTGCCTGCCAGCTTGAAGCCAATGGCAGCTACTTGACTTTGCCGCCTTTCAGCGGCTCTTTTGGTTCACTAAGAACCAATCCAACACTAGCCTTTCTGGCCAATCAGATTAAGTTATTTGGAGTATACCACTCTATACAGAACACACACACCCTTAGTTTAGCTCTACGTGGGTGACGTAGTCGCGCAGGTAGGTGGGGCTTCTTCTGACTCTATTTGACTTGCACGGTTCATTTTTGCTGGAGACTTCGAGTGGTTCGGATGGGATCGCTGTTTCTCCGGCTCTTCTCCATGGAACCGTCTGGTAGGGTGAGTCAGCAAGGTTGCTATCACTTGAGTTGCTCAGGCCGGTGGTTTTGTCGCTTCCTCCTGGCTTTCCCGGGCAGGTCGAGCTGGCTTTGCTGGCCCCTTCAAGGATGGGTTCCTCTTCATGTGGATTATTTCTGCCAGTTTCATCTAACTGTAAGTGTTCTTTTTGCTCTTTTTGATTGGTTAGATGTTCTGGGTTTATTTTTAACATTTCTTTTTTTCCTTCAGTATTATTTTCTTGTATTCCCCCCCCCCCTCTTTGGTTTTGTTTTAGTCAATTTTTATTGTTTGAGGTTGTGCGGTCATATTTTGCTCGACATTTCCGGAATGAAGCTGGTCTATGTGCTGCTTCCATTCCCTGCCATCGTCTACGGTTAGACAGTAGGACCGGGGGCCTGTTATTTGTGTGATTGTGGCTGGAAGCCATAGGGGGTCTCACAGCTTTTGGTTTCAAATTCGAGGCTGGCCTATTCTGATTGGCTGGGAGTTTTGGTCTGTGTTCACTGGACTTGGAGTTTGATTGATTGGTGTTTTTTTGCTGCTATCCATTAGGAAGCCTGGTTTCACCTGGGTGCCTGGTGGGGGGGGTGTTCGAGTTGGAGGCATCAGAGGGAGTCTGTTTGTGCTCAAGTGTTTGCCTGGTTTGTGGTGTGGAGATCTTTCTATTTGAGAATGCAGGCTTCCAAATGATTGACAGTCTGCTGGAATCATCTCTTCTATTCATGCTTTCAGGTCTTTTTTCAATCTCTATGGCTTCTCTGATGATTCTGTGGCTGGGGTTTTCTATAGTGGCTAGGGTTTTAGTGCCATTGAAGTTGATGTTGTGACCTGTGGTTTTCATGTGTTGGACTAGTGAGGAGGTGTGTTCCAGCTTCTTTACTGCATTTTTGTGTTCATCTAGGCGGATATTTATTCTTCTATTGGTCTGTCCAATGTATGTGGCTGGGCATGATGTACAGGGAACTTCGTATATGCCTTGGTTTTCCAGGTCAATTTTATCTTTGGGGTTTTTAAGGATGGCTGCTATTTTTTTGTCTGTTTTGAAAGCCGTCCTTTCACATGGAGCCAAGCTGCACTGAAAGCCTCCAACACAAGAACAGAGGGTTGCCAGCCAATCAAAGTCACAAAACAGACAAAAGAAACCAGAAACACCAATCAATCAAACTCCAAGTCCAATAAACACAGACCAAGACTCCGAGCCAGTCAGAATAGGCCAGCCTCGAATTTGAAACCAAAAGCTGTGAGACCCACATCCATACAGAAGCCTGATGATGACAGATGAGATTCTGCTGAAACGTTGCTACAACTTTGAAAGCACTACAATGACGTGGGATAATACCTGAAAGAAGCTAAACAGCACACATGTAAGTACCCGTGAAAGCTTAAAAAACATACATATACATACATACATACATACATACATACATACATACATACATATATATATATATGAATGAGTATGAATAAATGCATAAATGGGAACAGTAGGACAGAGACAGTAGGCATCTTATGCACCCTCCCTTACAGACCTCTTAGGAATGGAGTGAGGTCCACCAGTAGACACTTTAAGGCTAAATTTTTGGGAGTTTGTTTGAGGATGTAACAACAGAGTCAGGTAGTGAGTTCCAGGCATTGACCGCTCTGTTGCTGAAGTCATACTGTCCGCAAATGAGTTTGAAGCAATTTACCTTGAGTTTGTATCTATTGTTTGCCTGTGTGTTATTGTGGTTGAAACTGAAGCAGTCATTGAGCAGTAGGACATTGTAGCAGACAATTTTGTGTACTCAGCTTAGATCAGACCCTAGGCGGCATAGTTTAAGTTGTCCAGGTCCAAAATTTGAAGCCTGGCATAAGGTATTTTACTGCAAGTAGAGGAGTGGGGGACTCTTCTCATGAAATACCTCTGGACTCACTCAGTTATATTAATGTCCGTTATACAGTGTGGATTCCAGGCAGATGAGCTGTATTCAAGAATTGGTCTGGTGAAGGTTTTGTATGCCCTGATTTGCAGAAAACACCAAGAATCCAACAATTCAACCCTGAATTGCCACATATATTATCAATAACTGCAGATGCTGACATATGGTGACAATGTTTCCTTTGTAACTCTTTTAAAGGAAAAAGGAGCCTATTGTTCTGAGCCAGGTCTGCCCTGGAAGTGATTATATTTCCCACCCCAAGTGTAGATTAGCAGCCCTAGGAGTGGTGAACAATCATTTTTTTCATGGTTTTGAAATTAAGTTTAATTTTTGACTGGGAAAGGGGCAGCTTTTTGCAAAAGACCACCATCAAATCAAATGCTGCTTCCTTGTCATTTTCACACCAGTTCAACTAAGAGTCTCTGGGAAAAAAAAAATGTTTTGCTACCAAATTGCAATCATAACGGCATGGCTTTAGTCTCTGTGAATTGCTGCAGATAGTGAACTTCTGGGTAATATATAACATAAAGAGTTTAATTGAATCAGCCTGCTGGGTTTTTGCCCAGAAAAAGTGGAAATTTAAATGCTGAGGCAGCTTTAGCTGCCAACATTACCAGTCAGCACTCCTTAGATTGGATTGTAAATAATCTTATTTTAGGCCACGCTAGGCGATTGGGATAAGCTTCTCCTTAAACTTGCTTGCAGAAGTAATTAAATAATTCAAGCATGTAGCAAGATACTTAAAATAAAAAAGTAGCTTGAAAGCAGCCTAAATTCTTAGGCTATCCTAAATAAATATTTCAGAAGGATTTCCCAGAAATAAGAGGAAGCAACAATGACTTAGGAATTTTAAGAATCCATTTTTCTATGAGCCTGAGCAATTCCTATGATAATAGTTCCTCTATGAATCAGAGACAACCATGCCAGCTTCAGGAAAAACAACAACAACCAGAACAGATCCATGATAGGCAATATTACTACTATTCAAAGAACAAGAGGAGGCAAGGATTGGAATTCTCCAGGAGCCCCTTAATCAGGCAAATTGTTTATTACTTGGAAAGTTGTGCAAATTATGACAGGGTTGACTTTGTTTCTAAAATGTAGTTTTATTACAAATATTGGTAAGCCACCTAGTTGTATGAGTCTGGGGACAAAAAATTCAAGATGGTAGACACAACTATGAGTTGGAAAATTCATGTCTTTTTTATGTGCATCAATGAATGTAAAGGGAAGGGTTGATCACAAGATAAAGACCAAAATTTTTTGTCATTCTCCTCCCCCCAAAAAATGTCCTGAGTATAGACTAGTGTCAAGCTATCTTTTCCTATCTCAGCATCTTATCCTGCTCCAGTTCCCTTTGGAATACTGGAATTCACTGGAATCCATCTATCCATTACCTGTCTGTCATTCATCTATCATCATCCTAATCAATTATCACCTCTATCACCTCTATCACCTCTATTATCTATCAATCATGTATCAATAATCTATCATTATCTGTTTTAACAAATTAGAGATCAAATTATTAATAAATTACTTAATCAAAATAACAATATAATTTCCAATACAAGGATTCCAGCTATAGAACAACAAGCTTTTTATATTGACACTCAGAAAAATACATAGCTGTCTCCTGCCATTTTCAGGATTCCCACCACATCTAGAAAATGTTGACTTATTAATGTGGTTGGGCATGTCCTCTTCTAGCACCCACATTCACTCAACAATCAACACCATTCCTGGTACCAGGATCAGGGTATATTTTATTTACAGAAGAGCAAATGGAGGAGAAAGAAGAGGAGAAGGAGGAGGTGGAGGCGGAAGAAGAAGAAGAAGAAGAAGAAGAAGAAGAAGAAGAAGAAGAAGA
>BLBF01000077.1:5366951-5379834 GCA_015471245.1 Laticauda colubrina | reverse complement strand
CTTCCTTCCTTCCTTCCTTCCTTCCTTCCTTCCTTCCTTCCTTCCTTTCCAAGGCCAGACAGGGAATGTCACCAGACAAACCAATTCTACTTTTCTGTAAAGCTACATTAAACAAAATCTTGCAAGCCTGGAAGTACAATTCTTCTGTCTTTTGTTGTTCTTCGCTCACTAAGTCGTCTCTGATTCTTCATGACCCCATAGCATGCCAACATGCACACACACACACACACATACACACACACACACACACACCATCCTCCTCTGTCTCCCAGAGCCAGTCACACACATACTGGTAGTAGTAGGATGCTAAGGACAACAGAAATAGTATTAAACTTTGAGAGAGAGACCAGCAAGACACTCTTCATTGTCTCAGTTGATACTGGAAGCTGGTTCCAGAATTAAATGCAGACTATTCCCTGACTTCTTTTGCTATTTAGTCACAACAAAACCCTTCACAACCCAATAGACCACAGCTTGCCAGACTCCACTATCTCCCAGAGTTTCCCCAAATTCATTGTGTTGATGACACTTTCTAACCATCTCACCCTCAGCCGTCCCTTTCTCTTTCTGCCTTCAATCTTTCCAACATCAGCGTGAGTTCTCTTTTCTGATTAAGAGACCAAAGTATTGGAGCTTCTGTGTCTGTCCTTCCAAAAGATAGTCAGGGTGGATTTCCTTTAGGATCGAGTCATCATCTTAAGAGTTTAATAACTTAGAAATGGTCTTCCTGGGCTTTTTGCTCCACCCACTATGCAGCTATGGCCTATGTTGTCTCTTATCTGATCATTCCTTAGAAAGAATCTCTTTGCCAGAAGAGTACAGAAGGCCCATGGTTTCCCATTTCTTTTTCAAAGCTACAGAGAATCTATCTTCAAATGAAAATGGTGAATAGAATTCAGTTTTAAGTCTACCTAGAAATATGGCATTTTCATTCATTAACACGGTTGTGGGCTTGCAAATCTTTGGAGCCATTAGGTCTTTCCCCTCCCCCTGCCCAGTTTATTCAAATATGATAGATAGCCGGGAGGCCCAATACATTCCAGAATTGCAAACATTGATCTACAATCAACTATGGACAGGTTTTACTTCTATTAAATTCAAAAGACGAAGTGGGGTGGGCAGCAGGACTCATAGACTACATTTATAATTAAATTAAATTATGGATATATGGCCCTTGCAAAAAAGGAAAAAAGAAAAATAACTTCAATGTAGATTTATGGAATTATTTTACTGAAAAAAGACTTATGTTACATATTTCAGTCCCTAGTGGCTACTAATGTTTTATTAAATACAGTGTAAATCCAGCTGCGTCCAGGCAATAAAAACCTGCAAGGGGCAAAGAAAAAAAGAAAAAAAGGAGAGAGAGAGAGAGAGAAAGACAGGCAGATAGACAAACATAGTCAGAAAGAGAGAGAAAAAACAAAGAGAGAGAGAGAGTGTCAGAAAGAGAGAGAGAGGAGGGAAAGAGAATGTGTTAGTGGTAGCTACTCAGTGCTGAAGGTTTCTTTTGGTATAAAACCTGTTCACTTTGGTGTTTTATTATGCATTTTGCACACTGTAGACCATCTCAAAAGAACAAGCCAAAGGGTATTGTTGCTGTATTTTTTTTTATTTGCCACCTGCAAAAATTCCATAAATCTTGTTTCAGCACAGCAAAACAAATTTCAGACTAAGCTATTAGGTAAATACATTGAACGCTGCTTAATAGAATACACAAGGACTTGACGCGGTCTATGAGAAGTAGTTTTTCATTACAGATGTCTCATGATGTGCCTGTGGACAGATATTAAGCTGGAATAATTAGCTTTAGAGGTAAATCCCATTTGTTTTTCAGGCTGGCAGCCAGGATGCTTTAAAAATATTTTCATTTGCCCAATTCTGCTGAGCTTTTTCTCTTTCTTTTCTCTTTCGTTTTTGTGTGCTTGGCATTGGGGCGCTTTACTTTACATAAAATTAGACCCTACTAAACTCTCTTTTCTAGCACGACTGCCCTTGCCCCTGGAAGGGAACACCTAATTGAGACCATACATTGTATGCAATGCACGTCAACAAGCAGCCGACATGAATGCGAACCAATATTGTGTTAGTATTGGGATTAAGTCAGCTCTTTTCCTGTTCTACTCTCCATTTGCCACTGCATTTCTCTCACCTCTCTCTCTCTCTCTCTCTCTCTCTCTCTCTCTCTTTCTCTCTCTCTCTCTCTCTCTCTCTTTTGCCCAAGCAGTTGAAGAAATGATAGTTTTGATTGAAACTGTGTCTAGGGATTGGGATTCTTACTTCCTTCAGCCACAGATCAAACTGTCCGTATCTTGGTTCTCTACCCACAACAAAGCCACAGAATCCAGACTGGGATACAACTGAACGTAAAATTGAAGGAGAAAAAAAAAAATCACCACTCCCTCCTTCAAGGCCAGGTGCACTTCCAGATGTGAAAGGTTAGACTTCTTTGGTCCATCTGTGGCTACAAATTAGATGGCAATTTATAAGACTCTCAGAATTAATTAGAGTAATGTGGAATATTTTTTGGGGGGGGAGGAGCAGCTTCCAATTCTAATGGAATATGCAGCAGCAGATTTGAGTCTGAAATGATATTACTTAACCCAAAGTTCTGACCAAAGAAGCTTCTTGGATGAGAAGTGAAACATGTTCAAGAAAAAACCAAGTAAGTCCTATTGCCTCTTGAAACAGCATAGTTGAGACATCCGTGACCTGGATGGCTGAGAATCTCCATAGATATTAGGTCAAACTTCCTGCTCTGATTCTCTGATCAAAATATCTGTCATGCCCCTGATGGAGCCTGACTCTGAGGAAAGGGAGGAACAGCCCACAGGGAGTGGGAGTGTGACTCTGGAGGTTGTGGAGGAGGCTGGGGAAGGGCTGAGCAGTCAGAGGAGGACCCAGGCCCATCCCCTCTCCATCCTAGGACATGGAGGGAGGAGAGGATAAGGGAGAGATCTACTTGGGAGGAGAGGGCCTTGATCCTCTTCATGGGCTGCAGCTGTGACAACTGGATAAGAGGACGGACATGCCTATGGGCAAACGCTGGAAATAAAGCATGGAAATATCTAGTTTATGGTTCCTCTCTGAGTTTGGCCTCCTTCCCAATGTGTGTTATCTGTGGACATCCTCCAGCCCTTATCTTGCCTGGTCTGTGTTGCCTTTTTCCTTCTTCCTGTAACTGCTTGTGTGAGAGGTTTTTGTCTTCTGTCAAGAATATTCAGAGCTTGGAAGCAAAGTGAAGCAATAAAAGGGGCTTCACCTGTTTTCTGTGACTGTGTTTGTTTTGTATCCCACCCTGGGTCATCACAATATCCATTGGCTAGAAAAAGAAACTTCTTAGAGAGTTGAAAATATAAACTTGCAATTCCTTTTCTCTCCATGAAATAGGCATTAAATCAGAACACCTCATAATATGATCTTCCAAATATCACATTTGCTTCATTTGCATGAAAGATGTCTTTAGGAGAAAGTTGTTTCTCAGTGTAGTAAAGTCAATAGATTAGTTTTCCTTTCAAGATTTTGTTTGGAGTCAGATAACAGAATAATAGAGTTAGACGGGACCTTAGAGATCTTCTAGTCCAACCCCTGCTCAAGCAGACACCCTATACCATTTCAAACAAATGACTGTCCGGTCTCTTCTTAAAAGGCTCCAGGGATGGAGCACCCACAACTTCTGGAGATAAGTCGTTCCACTGATTAATTGTGCTCACAATCAGGACATTTCTCCTTAGTCCTAGGTTGGATCTGTCTTTGATAAGCTTTCATCCATTGTTTCTTGTCCTGACCTCAAGTGCTTTGGAGAATAGTTTGACTCCCTCTCCTTTGTGATATTTTTATTGTGGATTTTACCCAAAAATTATAGGAAAAAAACATATTTAATTACACATATATTAACAACAGCTAGAATTGTATTTGCCCAAAACTGGAAAAATGAAAAGATTCAGATAGAGGAAAAGATGATTATGAAAATATTGGAATGTGCAGAAATGGGTAGATTGACATTGGCAATTAAAGAACAAGAAGAAGTGGAATATTATATGATATGAATTATAAATGGCTGGAAAATAAAGTAAGAAGTTAAATGATAATATTATAATGATCAGATATATAAGGTTGAGAAGGTTGTAGCATGAATGTAATCTTAGTAAGAAATGTATACAAAATATAAATATTTGCACAAGATATATGTACTCACTCGACACACTGTATAATTGAAAGATGGATTTATTTTAAAATAAAAAATACAAAAAAATGATGCTGGAAGACTGCTATCATGTCTTCCCTAGTCCTTCTTCTCATTAGTCTAGACCAGTGATGGCTAACCTTTTTGGCCCAAAGTATGTGTGCCTATCTCCAAAATGCAATGTGCACACACTCCCACGCATGCGCCCTGCCCCCGTGCATGTGTGCACTACCCCCATGCATGCGCACACAGTCTTCACGCATGTGCCTCCCCATGCATGTGTGCATGACCCCCGTACACGACCAGCCCCCTGCGTATGCACGGCAGAGACCTAAAGACTAGCTGGTTGGCGGGAGGCATATGCATGCATGTGCAGCAGACCTGGACAGGGCAACAGCTCACTTGTACAGAGAGGGGGCTCTGTGTGCCACCTCTGGCATGTGTGCCACAGGTTCGTCATGACAGATCTAAAAACACCCATTTCCTGCAACCATAGGTAATTATACATGGAACAAGGAAAGACACAAATGGGTTAACCCAGCCCTAGACCAGGAGAGTTATATCTAGGATGTTCTACTTCCATTTGTTTGACTTTTGCTATTTTGTTCCATTTGTAAACCATTTGTAACTTTGATATGCAATTTGAATGCAAGCTTTAGTTCTGCCCAATTAGACAAATTCTGCACACCATATGGTCACTAATCTGCACACAATTTATAACACAGATTTGGCCTATCATCTCCAGCCTAAAATCTACCACCATAAAATCCTGCTGCCCTGTTTTGCTCCATATGTATACATTTTATGGCTTATACTTCCCAATCTCCCTGTGTTATTTTGCCTAACAGACACATGTTTTCCAGCAATAATACAATGTTTGTTTATGCCTTTTCCACTAATAAACCCATTTTATTTGCACTTCTTGGATAGGAACACAATTTTTAATTGAAGAACACTGTGATAACATTTGAAAACAGTATGAATGGGAGTGTAAATGGGATAAGTTCACAGAGCTCATATAACCTAATGACTGAATGAAGCTGTTTTGTCAGGCCACGCAATATTTAGAACTGTGCGATAATAAAATGAGCTGAGTTTTCCCAATAACCTAAGCCTTGTCCTGATAATCTAAGATTTAACCAAGATTAGTACTAAGCTAAATGTATTACATGAACCCAGCAAGTTCTAGTTGGTGTAGCTAAGAATATTTTGAACTAGATGAATTCTTGGTTTAATACTGGGAAAACATGGAAAAAAATGATGATCTATAAATGCTATAAATGACATTATTTATTTTTGTTGCAAGGGTCTGTTCAAAGAATCTCAGGGATACTAGTTCAGAGAACTAGTTTTTAAAGAAAGAAAATTTTACCACACTTTAATCCATAGCATGAAGTGTTCATGTTGAAATAGGTGGTTTTAGCTGCTGTAGAAGTTCACTTTGAAGTTGTCAAGGGAGGAGAAAAAACATCATTCAACCTCTAAATGAATGAATTAAGAAGTTTTTCTATATGCCCCTTCCCCACAGCCTTAAAAGGGTCATAGACACATAAAGGCCCTTCTTTTCTTAATTTTGTCTTTCCTCAAGGGGGTATTGAGTTAAATATTTCTCTTGACCTGAGCTTATAAATGGCTAACACCTGCAAAGTCAAGTGTACATATTTAGCCAAAGAACAAGTTGATTTTTTAGAAAATATTTAGTTAAGAAACTAGGGGTTATTTAATTCCACTGACATGATTGCTGCAATTGATCATGTTCTGAATTTTATTTGATGCACATTCATAGGGTTGTGTGCTGGTGTTTTAAGCCAGACTTCAGGACTATACAATATAAGTATAGAGGTGTTTTTTTAGAAAATGATTTGATGGAGCAGAATTCATGTGGTTTGCCAGAGGAGACAAATGTTCAAGTTTCCTTGCTCAGTAGTAATAACTGTGAGAGGGAGCTTGGAGTCCTAGTGGACAATCATTTAAATACGAGACAGCCGTGTGTTGCAGCTGCCAAAAAAGCCAACACAGTTCCAGGCTGCATAAACAGAGGGATAGAATCAAGATCACATGAAGTATTAATACCACTTTATAATACCTTTGTAGGCCCACACTTGGAATACTGCATCCAATTTTGGTCACTACAATGTAAAAAGGATGTTGAGACTCTAGAAAGAGTGCATAGAAGAGCAACAAAGATGATTAGGGGACTGGAGGATAAAACATATAAAGAATGGTTGCTTGAACTGGGTATGTCTAGTCCAAGGGTCTTCAAACTTGGCAAGTTTAAGACTTGTGGACTTCAACTCCCAGAATTCCTGAGCTAACATGACTGGAGGAGGAATTCTGGGAGTTGAAGTCCACAAGTCTTAAAGCTGTCAAGTTTGAAGACCCCTGGTCTAGTCTGATGAAAAGAAGGACGAGGGATGACATTATAGCAGTCTTCCGGTATCTCAGAGGCTGTCATAAAGAAGAAGGAGTCAAGCTATTCTCCAAAGCACCTGAAGGCAGGAGAAAAAGCAATGGGTGGAAACTAATCAAGGAGAGAAGCAATCTAAAACTAAGGAGAAATTTTCTGAGTTACAACAGTTAATAAGTAGAACAACTTACCTCCATGAGTTGTAAATGCTCCAACACTGGAAGTTTTTAAAAAGAGATTGGATAATCATTTGTCTGAAATGGTATAGGGTTTCCTGCCTAAGCAGGGGGTTGAACTAGAAGATATCCAAGGTTCCTTCCAACTCTGTTAATCTATTCTTAGTTTAAGATTCTCCAGAATGCAGCATCTATTCCAATGTCCTTATTTACAAGATGTTGAGGGAATGAGT
Organism: Laticauda colubrina; assembly: GCA_015471245.1. Classification (NCBI taxonomy): domain Eukaryota; kingdom Metazoa; phylum Chordata; class Lepidosauria; order Squamata; family Elapidae; genus Laticauda; species Laticauda colubrina. The sequence continues at coordinate 5,372,835 of BLBF01000077.1, read as the reverse complement.
TCCAACATTAGTGAATGTCCTGTCTTCCCACTTTTCTCTCCAGTAACTTACAACTTCCTTGCATCCAGATTCAAGGATAAGACATCAAAAAGGAACTCTGGATTCAAATATGGAAGTATAAGCAGTCAGGGAATTAGCTAAATGACCAAAGCAAGACCCTCCATTAATTTACCAGAATAAAATTTCAAAAACTTCCAGAATATGGAAATAACTCATAAGCACCATGAAAATGATATGACAAAATAGAAACCTCTCTTTGGAAGAAGATAAAACTTGGGAAAACCAGAGGCTAGATCTCAGGTGCTTGTTACAATAGCTGCTTCTGCTCTCTAGACTTTCTGTTTCTTTTTTTATTTCTTTTAAAATAATAATAAAACCCCAAAAAGAAATAATAGCCAGAAATTATTATAATGCAGAGGCATAAATTCTCAGAAAATACTAAAAAAACATAAAAGCTTAGGGCTGGAAGGGACCTTCTATTCTAACTGGACAAGGGGACTTTATATTATACCAGACACATGGATGTCCAATCTTTTCTTAAAAACCTCCAATGATGGAGCACCCACAACTTCCAAAGGCAAGGCGTTCCATTGATTCATTGTTCTCACTGTCAGGAAATTTCTCCTTAGTTCTAGATTGTTTCTCTCCTTGATAAGATTCCCTCCATAACTTTTTGTTCTGAACTGAGCTACTTTGGAAAATAGGCTGGTCTCCTCTTCCCCGTGGCAGCCCCTCAAGTACTGGAAGACAGCTATCTTGTCACCACTAAGCCTTCTCTTCTTTAGACAAGATATACCAATCTATATTCTGTTAACCATTCATCATATGGTTTAGAAACCACACACAAAAATGTTTCTTTTAAAGTGAAACAGAAAAAAAAAAAAATACAGCAGGAAAAAGCCACCACAAAATATAACATATTGTTACAAGAGTTAAATTCTATATATAGTCATTAAATGATTAACAGAGTTGGAAGGGACCTTGTAGGTCATCTAGTACAATCCAAGCAGGAGACCCTACCCCATTTCTGACCAATGGCAGTCTAGTTTCTTCTTAAAAGCCTCCAGTGATGAAGCTCCCACAACTTCCAAGGGCAACTTCTGTTCCATTGGTTGATTGTTCTAAGTTTCTCCTTATTTCCAGGTTGAATCTCTTCTTGTTCAGTTTCCATCCATTATTCCTTGTTTGGAGTTCGGTTGCCTTGGAAAATAGCTTGACCCCTTCCTCCTCTCTGTGGTAGCCCCTCAAATATTGGAAGACTGCTATCATGTCTCCTCTGGTCCTTCTCTTTACTAGACTAGCCAGGCCCAGTTCCTGTAATCATTCCTCATATGTTTCAGTCTTCAGTCCCCTAATCATCCCGGTTGCTCTTCTGTGCACTTTCTCCAGAGTCTCAATATCTTTTTTATAGTGTGGTGACCAAAACTGGATGCAGTATTCTAGGTGTGGTCTTACTCAGGCTTTATGGAGTGATATTAGTACCTCCCTTGATCTTGATTGTATCCCTCTGTTAGGACTGCATTGGCTTTTTTGGCTGCTGCCGCACACTGCTGGGTCCCCAAACTTAGCAATTTGGATTGACCAAAACTGGATGCACTACTCTAGGTGTGGTCTTACTAAGGCTTTATAGTCATCTAAGTTAAACATTACAAATGGTGACCACTTGATCCCAAGTTAGGACAACTGTCATAAGTACATGCCAGTTGCCAAGCATCTAAATTTTTGATCACATGACCACAAGGATGCCGTAACAGTCGTGTGAAAACCAGTGACACATCCCTTTTTTCTGAGTAGACTAACTTTGAACGGTCCAAACAAACTAAAAGAAAATGTTGCAAGTCAAGGAGTAGTTCTATAGGCATGCCTATGATTCACTTTGAATCACAAACCCGCAGAGTTTGTGCTGAAGCACAATCTCAACCCTGCGTGATTGGAGAAGGTTTCCTATTAAGTGAGACTTCTGGGTTTCATTTAGAGTAATTGTCCCTCTCTAACTCCTTCCCCCCCAGCAAACACAAAACAAAACAAATTTTATTGGCAGTGTGTCACTGAGAGGGAAGCCTATTATTTTTCCATGAGAAACTCAAAGTCCCGTGAGAAAGCCTGTGTATTTCTGTGGGAAACCACCAGAAGTGGCCGAATATCAAATCCTATGAGACTGGACAACTTGAAGCCAAGAAGAACTTCACTTATGTTCTTTCTCTCTCTCTTTTACTTACTCATTACTGAGAAAATGAAAGAGAGGGGGGCAGGAAAAAAAATCTCTGAAAGATCAAATGTTGGAAAGAGGAAACAAATACAATCTTTGATAAAAATTAACACGGTGTGAAAACTGAATATAAATAACTCTGGTTTTATATTTATAATGCCTGACTTCCGAGGGAGTCTCTGGTGCTCTTTATTCCTGCTTTATGTCTTGAAACCATCTTAAAAATTGACTGAGCCTTAAGTACATCTTTCTTGTACCACATCTTCTGCAAGGCAGGTTTTACAGATGCCATCTTAAAAATCAATTCGAAGAACAGCCATAAACCTGAAAGCTTTCCAGTTGGAAGTGTATATGACACAATGCAATTTTGTTTAATTTTAATTGACAGAGATGTCAGCCGAAGAGAATATTTGAGAATATTAGCCTGAACAGTAAACTCAAGCTTTTGACATTTTTATGATATAATGATATAATTCTCTTGGGAAACATTGGTGGGGAGGAAAGTTCTCCTCCACTGTCAGATTCTACACAAAAGCTGTATGTGTTTCATTTTTTTCCTCTGACAGAAGAATGACGAATGTATTACTAATTATACAATTACTTTATTACATGGAGCCTGCAATAAAACCATTGACATATATTCAGCCAAAATTCTGGTTTCACAAAGATGGATTTTTTTTCTTTTCTTTTTTAAGTTCAACATTTCAATTAGAATAGCAGCCAAATTAATTTTAAGGAGCCTGAAAATGTATTCTCTTCCAGATCTATCTTCTCTCAAAGAACACTCTGATTCAACATTTGTACCACATTTATTTGATACCTTTAGATGAGGGTACTTGATAGCAAAGCAAAACTACCCAGCAGAACCTCAGAAATGCTATTTTTCAGTAGACATTTGTAATTGGAACAGAACAATGGCTTAGTGAAAACCTGTTATGTCCATTTAAAATTTGGTTTTTTTTAAAAAAAAGACTACAGGTGAAACAATATGGGAAATCTCATCTCACCTGTCATGTAATAACGAGCAAGACCTGATGGCTTAATTTTTAATTGGATTTATTTTTACTTGTAAACTTTAACTTGTTCTAACTTTTTTTTAAAGCTATGCTTTTATTCATGAATTTATATGGTTTTATTATGCTGTTGTAAATCATCCAGGATCACTTACATGAAATGGTTTACAGTATAATATAGTTGGAAGTGACCTTGTAGATTGTCTAGTCCAACCCCCTGCTCAAACAACTATTATATAATGGATGGAAACTGATCAAGGAGAGATTCAACCTGGAAATAAGGACAAATTTCCCGACAATGAGAACAATCAACCCATGGAACAGAAGTTGCCTTCAGCAGTTGTGGAAGCTTCATCACTGGAGGCTTTCAAGAAGAGACTGGACTGCCATTGGTCAGAAATGGTGTAGGATCTCCTGCTTGGGTGGGGGGTTGGACTAGATGACTTCCAAGGTCCCTTCCAACTCCGTTAATCTGTAATAAATAAAATAAATGAAACAATCTCACCCCTCTCCTATGAAGCCAACCTTTGAAAAGGTGACTAATTTACTGCCTCCTTTTCATTCTTACCTTAGGCATTTTCAAAATGTAGGGGAGGATGTTGAAAAATTATATATTTATATGTGAACAGTGAAAAAATATGTTAAAAGAAAAAATAACTTGATAAACTGGACAATTGATATCATCTCAAAGTCATAAAATATCAGCTGCTCACAACCATCCTTCCACCGGAGACCGTACAGGAAAAAAAGACACAGCAGGGTGGATTTTGTTAAGAGCCTGGTTAGAAAGGGGGTGGAGTAGGAAAGACACATATGTTTTCTCTCTTTGCCAAAACTGGTGAAAGATTTGGCCCTAACTAATTCCATAGATAAGGTATATAGTACCTGTACTAGGTATGCTCTTTTTCCAAATGGCCACATTGTGAATTATTCCTGGTGTTTTGTGATGCAATTGGAATGAAAAGAAGGAAGCTGATTAATACGTAAATGTCTCTTTTCATCACCTGCTGGAATGGTCCCAGACAGAACTTCTGAGTCCCTCGGTGGAGACTTTTCTGCACTAGATGGAACCATCGTAACATTGAACAGATTGTCTTCTGCTATGGCTGGTAGTTGGCAGGACTGGCTCCATATGTTGTATTCCCCCCCCCCGCCCACTTTTTTTTTTTTTTTGAGCCATTCCACTCAATGAATCTTCCTGTATTTGCTTATCTGCATCAGCTGCTCTCTTTCCTCCTTATCCTTATTGCTCCTTGCCAGATGGATAACCGAGATAGGGCTTCTATTTCTTATAATCACTGCTGATAATTCACGTAGCACCTCAGATACTGCTTTACCATGGTGTTGAGTCTCTTTGACCCCCCCCCCATTGGTACTCAGATGAAAGGCCAAACTAAGACCCTGGAACAACCCAATAGACTGCAAGAACTCCCTCCAGAATTTAGCTATGAACTGAACCCCTCTGTCTGAGATAATACTGGAGGAGGAGGAGGAGGAAGAGGAGGAGGAGGAGGAGGAGGAGGAGGAGGAGGAGAAGCAAGTTAATGTAGTGAAAAGGAGAGTTGGTGAAATATTTTTTAATGGCTCCATACTGTCCAGTCCTGCTCTATAAAAGAGGCCATCAAGATGAAGATGAAACAGGACTTGTTCTATGGAGAACAGTTGCAGAAGTGGATATATCCAGTTTAATGAAAAGAAAGACCAGGGGTGATATGATAGCAGCCTTCCAATATTTGAGGAGCTGCCACAAAGAAGAAAGGGGTCAACCTATTCTCCAAAGTACTTGAAGGCAGATGCAATGGATGGAATCTAATCAAGGAGAGAACCAGTCTAAAGTAAGGAGAAATTTTCTGACAGTGAGAACAATTAACCACTGGAACAGATTGCTTTCAAAAGTTTTGGGTGCTGCATCACTGGAGGCTTTTAAGAAGAGATTGGACATGTATTTGATTGAGCAGAGGGTTGGACTAGAAGACCTAGGGTCCAAGGTCCCTTTCAACTTTGTTATTCTGTTATTCCATCTTGCAGATGAAACTCCAGGTTCTTGGATGACTTGGAATGCTGTATGGGCCGTGTGTGCAGTATCACTTTTGGTGAAACCCCAGAAATGTACTCCTGGTCATGCAGAAATATTAGGGTGGCCTTGCTCAATCAAGGAAATAGTCTTCTCTTTCACATACTGAAGGAGCATAAAAAGATAAAGAAGCTGGACATTAAGCAAATATCCATAACTATAAACCAGGAGAATGTGTGTTGACCTGGTCAAAGGGGCAGGGGGGAATGTAAAGGTACAACAAAAGGGAAAAAAGTACACCTATGAGAAATCTGTATCAGTCCAAGAAGGAGGAAAGGAAGAGAGAATGGGAGAGAACAAGAAGGAGAATTCTGATTAATTCTGGATTCGTTATTGGCCAAATGTGATTGGACACACAAGGAATCTGTCTTGGTGCAAATGCTCTCAGTGAAAGAAAAGATACATTTGTCAAGAGTCAAGAATCATCAGGTACAACGCTTAATGATAGTCATAGGGTACAATAAGAATAGAATAGAACAGAACAGAACAGAACAGAACAGAACAGAACAGAACAGAACAGAACAGAACAGAACAGAACAGAATAGAATAGAATAGAATAGAATAGAATAGAATAGAATAGAATAGAAT
>BLBF01000077.1:5329513-5364867 GCA_015471245.1 Laticauda colubrina | reverse complement strand
AGAGACAGAGACAGAGAGAGAAGGAGAGAGAAGGAGAGAGGGAGGGAGAGCTTTTCTTGGAGGATTTTTCCCCAATCAACTTGCCTGCAGATAAATACACCTGAACTTACCTACACATACACATTACAACTTCCCTACTTTCCCACCTACAAAAGGAAAACTGGTCTGAGTGATCCATTAAAAGAATAACAGAGTTGGAAGGGACCTTGGAGGTCTTCTAGTCCAACTCCCTGCTCAAGCAGGAAACCCTACATCATTTCAGACAAATGGCCGTCCAGTCTCTTCTTAAAATTCTCCAGTGATGGAGCACCCACAACTTCTGAAGGCAAGGCATTCCACTGGTTAATTGTTTTCATCCTCAGGAAATTTTCCTTAGGTTGCTTCTCTCCTTGATTAGATCCATTATTTCTTGTCTTGCCTTCTGGTGCAAGACCAGAAGACGTTACTTCTGATTTATTGCAAATTTGAAGCCCAAACTCGGAATTTCCTCAGAGTTAGTCACTACCCCATGAAACTCTCTTTTCAATTAAACACCTGCCAGATGTAACATTATTTTCACACACTATGTGGAGCTGTTCCAATACTGGCATAACTATAATGTCAGTCTTTTATCTCTCTCCTTCTGAATTTTGGGAACCAAGTATTGATATTTATGTGTGAAGGGCCAGTGTTAAATGTTTTGATGCCATCAAAGGACACCTGGTCCTAATACTGGGCGAACATTTTAAAAACAATGCCTAGAAATAATGGAAAGTCTTTTCCCATTGTAGGATGTCAGCTGTCCCAAGTAAAGCTGCCTTTTGCAATTGACTGATGGTGATTTTCTCAATGCCAATGGTGCTCAAGTCATGATCCAGATGTTTTGGAATTGTACCCAAAGGGCCCTATGACTTTTGGTACTATCCTTGCTTTTTTTGCCACTCTTGTTCTACTTCTATTTGCAAATCTTTATATTTTGATATTTTCTCCAGCTCTTTCTCTTCTGTTCTACTGTCTCCAAGTACTGCCATCTCTACTACCCAGGTTTTCTTCTTCTTCTTATGGATAGTGTTTAAGTGTTTGTGTATTCATGTTGGAAGAATCACAATTAAAATGAGGCATACTGTGTGACATAAAATTTAAACTATAAAGGACAAAATTAAAATATGTCTGTGCAAATTAAACAGATTTTTGCCCGGAAATTAGCAACATAAATTGCATTCTGTTGGGCTGCCACAAGGTCCTCTAGTTTACACTGAATTGAGGTTTTGTGTGTCAAGTGCTTATCTGTTTGAATGTTAGTCCCAGGACACTTTAGCATCCTACTTTTCTATTATTTTGACTATTTTGTGGACTCATCAGTTCTTTCTTGCAGGCAAATGATATTATTGTTGATCTTCCGTTGTGGTGTTATTGCTACTTTCCATGCTGTTGTTTGTAGCCAGTCTGCGCGATATTATTTAATTAGTGTCTCAGGATGAATTAAAAGCAAAGCACAAATGACCGTTTAAAGCAGGGTGTCACCTTGTAATCACTGCAGATTTTTTGAAAATGGTGATGGCAGCAATAAACGAGTAACAGGAAAGAGTACTGTATAGGCCAAATCTCACCTCTCTTTTTAAGGGTACCTCTAAGAGGCTTTAACTATGATGTGCACCCTGCAGAGGAGGATACAAACAGTTTTTAGAAATGAACAACCAGATCCGTGAGTAAAGAAATTGAGTGGGCAATTTCATTGAATTTCTTTGGGAAATGAGAAGTTATTCAAAATGTTCAAGGTGGTGAAGACACTCGCCTCCCATTCAGAAGGTTGTGAGTTCAGCCCTAGGTAGTGGCAGATATTTCTCTCCTAGGGTATAAAAAAGATAGGTGGATAGGTAGATAGGTAAATAGGTAGAGGTAGAGGTAGAGAGGGGGAGAGAGAGAGATAGAGAAACGGAGACAGAGATAGAGATAGAAAAACATGTGACATCAGGGAGAGCATCTGTCCAATAAACCCTGAGCTCCATCTACTCACCCTGACTCTACCCCAAATAATTAAGGGATAACAGGATTGGAAAAATGGAGATATAAGGTGCATGAGAATAGCACAAATTGCAATGGTTTTTGAGATTTCTTTGGGACAGGTTGCAACCTAATGCCTTGAAAGAGAACATGAAGGAGAATCTTCACTCTGTTCTCTTTCCTTCCTTCCTTCCTGACTGCTTTCCTTTATTTGGTTGCAAACCTGGATTCCCTTTGGTCTAAAGTCTAAAAAAAAAAAAATCCCATGATTTTTTCAGCCAAACAAACCAAGGTCTTTTCATTTTTGATCCCCTTGGTATGGATGTTAGAGAGACATTCCTGGCTACTTGTCCATTTCAACCCAAACCTAACTGGATTTTTAAAAACTTCAAGAGATTCCATCCAAGCTTTTGCAATCTTTAATTCCAATCCTAGTGATCAATTTGAGGTTTTGCAGGTTTTCTACAAAGCTCTATGCTTTGTACCAAATTTGGGCTGGCTCAGTTTTTTGAAAGGCAGCTGAAATAATCTTGAAGTTCCTCCTCAAAGAAGCCTGAACTGTAGAATTATCAGCCTTGAAATCTGCATTATGTACCTTCCTCTCCTTCCTTTGCATTGATGGCTGGAGCCTAGGAGGGAAATTTGCAGGCTGGCTGTGATGATGCTTTTGGATGCAATTTTCCTCTCAGTGGATCGTTAATTAGGTAGAGAAAAGCACAGGTTGCCTTTTTCTGAGCTTTGCCAAGAGAATACCGAGGAATAGTCTGGATAAAGACCAAAGGTCTTCAGATAGATCCAAGGCTGTGCAAATTGAATTGGCAGGAAGGGAATCTCTTGAGGAGAGAAGAATACCAAAAAGTTGTCAGTCAGTGCAGTAAACACCATATGCTTGTCTCACAGCATCAGGAAGTAGTAAAATGGACAAAGTCTGAGAGACTGGAGGACAGAGAGGGAAGAGAGAAGATAAAAGATAGGAGAGGAGAGAAAGGGGAAAGGGAAGAGAAAGTCAGACACACATCCACAAACATGTTACACCATCTGTAAGAGTTATGCAAAATCCAATTCCACTTATCAGTTTGGAAAATCAATTCAACTCAATGATTTAAATAAATTTGACAGACCTCTCTAGCGTGATTGGACTGTTCAAGTTGAATCAGGTTGAGCCAAGTTTCCAAATCAAACCAGAAGAAAAAAATAATTTCTTAACCTATAAAAGTGTTCATATGATCAAAAATGCATTCAGAGAAAAGGTAGTTCAAGTCAACGGCTTGGTTTGACATTTTGATTTGATTTGGAAATTTGATTAGAGTTTTTTTTGTGTTGCTCTTTGTCAACTGTCAACTTATCCAACATTATGAAGATAAGAGTTTTTACCATATATTAATGTGGAGTTAACTCTCAAGATAATGTAATGGTCAAATTGTTCAGAAATCTTCTCTTCAGGTATTCACATGAGTATATGAATTAATGAACAAGCACCTATGCTTACTGAGAATAAAAGAAAATATGTTTTGTTTATATATTAATATCAACCCGTCTAAAAGATTGGGGCTTCTCCATTTAATATTTCAAATTATTTCCTCTGATCCCTGATCACCCAGGGAGATTTTTTTTAAAAAAAAAATAGCAATAGCACTTAGACTTATATGCTGTTTTATAGTGCTTTACAGCCATCTCTAAGTGGTTTACAGAGTCAGCCTCTTACCCCAACTTTCTGAGTCCTCATTTTACCACCTTGGAAAGATGGAAGGCTGAGTCAACCTTGAGCCTGGTGAGATTCGAACTGCCAAATTGCAGGCAGCTGACATTCAGCAGAAATAGCCTGACATATTGCACTCTAACCACTGTGCCACCCAGGCTCTTAGTGACATGATCAATAGTCTTCTGAAGCTATCTTGTGAATGCTACCATCTAGAGGTTGGTAGGGATAAGATGCCTACCTCAATTATCTGGATGACTTCTAGATGGCAGCATCTATGAAATTGTCAGAAGAAGCACAAAGTAACTAATACAAATTCAAGCCCATGTCACACTGGCCAACGGATGCAAAAAGGACACAGCGGACGAGCAAAATGTTCCATCCGTTGTTATCTGCTCTCAAAAGGGGCGAAAATTTGCATAACCAGAGCGGATAACACGGACGTGGGGAGGACGCAGGGCGGATGCAAAGCGGATGCGGAATGGAAGCTCAGTGGATGGAAGCGGATGGGAGCGGATGGGAGTGGGTGGCACATCCGCAGGGCTTCCGGGGGGCCTCAGCGAAGCGGACGCGGAATGGAAAGAGTGGATGCAGAGCGGAAGCCTAATGGATGCCTGGCATTCACTGCGCATGCGGGGAGGATGCATTGCATCAGCCCCACGGATATAACAGAAGCAGCTCGGAAACAGGTCGCCATTCAGAGGAAAGACCTGCTGCCAGACACATCGACTGCCTTGCCTGCCCTGCCTGCATGTCTGCCTGCCAGCCTTGCTGCCAGCCTCCCTGCCAGCCTTGCTGCCAGCCGGTCTGCCTGCCAGCCTTGCTGTCTGCCTTCCTGCCAGCCTTGGTTCATGTCTGCCTGCCAGCCTTCCTGCCAGCCATGGTTCATGTCTGCCTGCCAGCCTTCCTGCAAGCCTTGGTTCATGTCTGCCTGCCAGCCTTGGTGCCTGCCTGCCTGCCTCCCTGCCAGCCTTCCTGCCTGCCTTGGTGCCAGCCTCCCTGCCAGCCTTTCTGCCAGCCTTGGTTCCTGCCAGCCTCCCTGCCAGCCAGCAACCCCACAACCATGCGGAAGCACAGCAAGCCTCAGCCATCTGCTGCCAGCCCTGGCAGGAGGGACAGGGCTACCATCCCACCCCCTGGCCCTCACTCTGGTTCTGCTGGGGCTTCTGCAGCACGGGCTCGCTCTTCTGGGGCTGGGGCTTCTGCTGCTTCTGCTTCTGGAGGAGCTGATGACAAGCACTCCAGCACCAGCCACCTCCACAGCACCTGCACCCTTCACCCCTGAGACTGAGTGACCAAGAGGAGTGCCAGAGACTCATTTTTGTCTTATAGCTTGTTGTTAATAAAGTCTATTTATGATTCACACACTTGCTTCATTTCTTTTTTTTAATAAAGTCTTGCTGGAAACTTTTAGAAATGGTTTAAGCCTTTGCATGCTTGTGGGATGGGTTAAGATAGCAGTGGGATGGGCAGGGATACCTGTGGGATGGGTAATAGCTGTGGGATGGGTTAGGATAGCAGTGGGATAGATAAACCTCCAGTGCAAGCATAGTGGGACTGTATGGTCCACCCTCCCAGGTGCCACACCTATGGCCCTTTATTATCAATAACAACATAATCAATCATCCACACATGTCAACATAAACACAACTCTTTATTAAATGCCCTGTTCATTTTTCGGCCACTCAACATACATGGCCCAATCTCACCCGTGTGATGAGACAGGCTGAAGGAAGCATCCATTAATCATCCATCATCCTGTCTTGCCACTCCACTGCTCCAGCTGGGGAGTTGCACCAGTGTTTCAAGAGGTTGCGCTGCTTCTTCCGTTCACGTGAGGCTCTGTTGGGGCCTTGCACATCCTCAGTGTCTATCAGGTTTTGCCCTTGCCTCCATTCCCCAGGCTCCATGTCCCCATTGCCTTGTTGGAGGTCCACGAGCCTGTTCTGCAAAACTGGGTAGCGGGTGCGCATGAGATTGTGCAGGATGCAGCAAGCTTCCATGATCCTCCTCACGGTCTCTGGGCGATGCTGCATGGTGGTGAGAAGTACCTGGAACCTGTTGGCCAGGATGCCAAAGGCGTTCTCCACCACCCGCCTTGCCCTGGACAGCCTATAGTTGAAGATCCTCTCTTCACGGGTGAGGAGTCTGGAAGTGTAGGGCTTCATGAGGTAGGTTGTGAGGGAGAAGTCGTCATCCCCCACGATGAAGTAGGGCACATCTTGTGTGTCGTTGGGCAGGGGTTCTGGATCTGGGAAGCCCATGATGAGGTTGCGTTCCAGCCTCTCCTTGAGGTGACTGGCATTGTATACCTGGGCATCTGAACATGAGCCGCTGCCTGAAACATCGATGTACATGAACTTGTAGTCAGCATCGACCATGGCAAAGAGGATGATGCTGAAGAAGCCCTTGGAGTTGAAATAAGTGGACCCCGACTTGGCTGGAGATTTGCAGGCCATGTGCTTGCCATCTATGGCTCCAACGGTGTGTGGTAAGTTCCACTTCTGATACCACTGCTCTGCAACCTTCTTCCATCCTTCTTCAGTGGAGGGGTACTGGAGGAGCTCCTCCTTGTATTCTTTGATGATGGCCTGCATCACTTCTCTGACCACAATGCTGATGGTGTTGGATGGCACCCTCCAGCCATTCTGCATGCTCCTGTAGGAGGTCCCTGAGGCCAGGTGGCGCAGAGTGAGTGCCACCTTGAGCCCAGGTTCCAGGCTGGGCTGGAAGCTGGTGTTTGCCTTGGTCAATCTGGGTGTCAACTGCTGCACAACTTCGTCAAACATGGCTGGAGGCATCCTCATGAAGTTCTGGAACACCCGAGTGTCTTTGCTCCTGAGCTCCACCATCAGCTTGTTGTACAGTTCGTCCTCCGCTCTACTGGCGAACCATCTTCGGACCCAGACTCTTTTTGGGTGGCTCCTTTTCTTCTCGCAGTAGTGTTCACAGAGCCTGCAGAAGGCTTCGCACTGTTGCAGAAGGATGGTGGTTGCCGAAAGGACTTTGTTACAATCCATGGTGGACATGACTGGATGCTGTGGAAGAGGAAGAGGCAGATGAAGGCTGCAGAGGTCTGCACTGCTGGGCTGCTGTTCTGAAAGTGCGATGCAGGTGAGTTGCTCCCCCTTTTTATAGGCAGTATAGGTTTTCCGCTAGGCATCCTCTAGGCATCCTCTAGGCATCCTGTAGACATCCTTAATATCCGAGATAGGTCCCCTCTGCGAACGTTTTTTCCATTTTAAATGCTTTGTTTCCGTGCTGCATCCGTTCTGCATCCGTTCTGCATCCGTTCTGCATCCGTTCCGCTTCCTCCCTGCGTCCGTTTACCGCTGGAGCAGATGGAGTTGCGCAGATGTGTAGCAGATGCCTAGCAGTTATAGCGGATGTGTAATGGATGCGTAGTGGATGTGTAGCGGATGCATAATGGACAAACTGGATACATTTTCCACGCAAAAGTTTTAGGCAGCCCAAAACTTTTGGAACGAATGAAACATCCATAAACGGATGCTGGACGGATAGAGAGGAAGCAAAACGGAGGCAGTGAGTACAAAACAGATACATCGCATTAACCAACGGATGGCAAGCTTTTTTGTCCATTTTACATCCTCTTTGCATCCGTTGGTTCAGTGTGACATGGGCTTAAACTGTTGAATCCTCAATCCTGCCCTACTATATATTCAAGAGAATTATTAATAGCTGCTTATTGAACTAATAAGGTGTTGCTGGATGGATATATATCAATAAAAAACTTCCCTTTTATGACCCTATAATCCCTTAATTAGGGGTAGAGTTTCGGTGACTGAATGGAGTGAGTATTTTCTGGCTAGATGCCCTTCCTGATGCCTACACAGAGTTCACAGCAGATTTTCTTTTTGCTTTTGCACCCTAGGAGAGAAACATTTGCTGCTACCTAGGATAGAACTCTCAACCTTCTGAGTGGGAGGTGAGTGTCTTCACTACTAGGCCACCACACTGCTCTAATGTATATATACCAATAGCTGCTCTAAAATTACCCTGTGTTAAATTGTTTGAGGATAACAACCAAGGGTGGCATTCTACCAGTTCGGCCCGATTCAGCCGAACCGGTAGCTCCAAGGATCATCTGTGAGTGAACCTGTTTGCTCCACCCCAGCTCTATTCTGGCCTTTATTTCCTGGTTTTCAAGCTCAGCTGCTTCGTGTGGCACAGCAGATTGCTGTGCTCCGACTGTTTTACACACAGAAAAAGTGCAGGATTGTAGGATGCACTCACTGAACCAGTTGTTACACCAGTTGAATCACACCTCTGACCAGCTTCATTGCTAAAGTGTGATAAAGGTAGGCTGTGGTCTAATTTAGGGCAAAAAGCTTTCCTTCCAACTGAAGGATATGAGACAGAGAACACCAGCAATGAAACTTGCCTTCAACCTTCCAATAAATTCAAAACTTTATGAAAAGTTCATAAACACCACCAAGGCAAATCTGAAAGAAATTACTAGGCATCCTGAGAATAAGATATTAGAACAGAACCCTTTTGACAGAGGAGGAAAACATTAAACAAACATAAAAACAAAACTGGAAGGCAGACTTTAGGACAGGATGATCAACCCAAAGACTTGCGGTATCTGAAAGGCTATCAAAAGTCTTTCACGGTAGTCTATGGGTTAGTGGGTTCTTACGATATGGTTAAACCAGTAATCCCTTTAATGGATTGATGAGAAATTTGTCAGAGCTTTCTAAAAATAGTTCCAGAAGTTCTGGGCAACATTCAGCTCAGAAGGCATTAAGGGAATTGGAATTGACCAATATCTGGAGGACAAAGCTGGAATACATAAAAAAGCACTTCAAGTTCAATTAGTTCTTTTTGTCAAACCCAAGCTTTTCTCATTTTCATACCCATCAGATATGTTGAATTTCAATCCTCTAATATGCTATATTCACTTCACTTAATCCTCCAGGGAAAGATGGAAGGCAAACGAGGTCCAGGAAGAAGAACAGTGTGGCATCAAATCTAAGGAACTAGTCTGGACAAAACTCAGCAGCACTTTTTCATGCAGCTGTTGATAAAAATAGGATCATCAACATGATCACCAATATCCGATGATGGATATGGCACAAGAAGAAGAAGTAGTAGAACCATGTGATCTGGGGAAAGATGGGAACTGATATTCAGAGGAAACCATGGAGTAAAGTAATTCAGTTCCTTTCCCAGTCCTGCCATCATAAATAAGGCAATGTAGGGCACCCCATCTCAACTCCAAATATTGAACTTAAATTAAAGTTAAGTTAAACTAAAAATTGTTTCAGAACTGAATATGTAACTGCAACTTGAGACATCAAATGGTGTGAGAATGGGACATGTGAGAGTCACAACTTTCACACTCCAATCTTTAGATAGATAGACAGACAGATGATAGGTAGATAGGTAGGTAGGTAGGTAGATGATAGGTAGATACGTCGATAGGTAGGCAGATAGACAGGTAGGTAGGTAGACAGACAGATAGATTGGAGATTGAACAGCCATTTGCCTGAAATTGTGTAGTTTTTCCTGCCTGAGCAGGAGGTTGGACTAGAAGACCACCGAGGTCCCTTCCAATTCTGTTATTCTCTTAATACTTCCCATTAAAACAAAGACATTCTAATGGGACCACAAATGAAGGTGAAAAGCATCCTGTAACAATCTCTGGGCACATCTGAGCTCATCATATCTATTCTATTTTAAGTCCATGGATAAATACTTTAGATTTATTTGTTTTTTTGCATAAAGTTTTAAAGACTTCTATTTTTTTAAAAAAACAGAATTTTTAGCTTTCTTCTTCTTCTCCCTAACCCCTTCTCTTCATCCAGCCCCACAATTCTACAATAATTTCTATAGAAAGGAGATGAGAAACACATTTGGTCTTTCCATAAAGCAGAGCCCGAACGAATCCAAGTGCATAAGTCATGCTGGGTCACTTTAAAGGCCTACCTCTTGCCCGCTTGCCATCTGGAAATGATGAAGAACACGTATGTGCAGACACACATACATATGCACCTAGTTTGGCCAGACAAGAATGGGGATTCTGCCACCTATTTGAATATTGCAGGAACAATATTCGCTGACAAAGTGGCATTGTAGACATTTCTGTTCCCTATAAAATGTGATAAGACTGCAGACTTGGGAGCTAGGACCACAAGAACAAATATTTTAATAATAGAGGCATATTCCTATCTACTGTTCACTGAATTAATGCAATGTGAAGTTCGGTATTAAAGGCAACCTGTTTGTAAATTACCAGGTTAAATGGCTATCTACCTAACTGGAGACTGAAAATTATAATATGATTTTATTCCTATTCAAAGAGACATTCTGTTTTCAGATTAAGAAAAAAAGGAATGTGAATTCTGTTTGCAATACTGATAAGTGAATCTTCTTTGTTCTGTCTTTTTTTTAAACTATGGACATTTGCATTCTTTTCAAAGTTTTGCATGGTATGTTTTGCAGATTAATTCCCACAACACTGTCATTTGCCTTAGGATATTTAATATGCCTCAGGATATTGTGTAGTAGGACTGTATTACTATTATTCTTCTCATCTTTCCTAATACCTATTGGTATTTTATGACTACCTCTTGTTGGTTGTATCTTATGATTTATGACTTATCACTTTGTTGCTGGCATGTATACTGAGATCGTATGTACCAGAGACAAATTCCTTGTGTCCAATCACACTTGGCCAATAAGGAATATTCTACATTCTGTTCCGTTCCGTTCCGTTCCCATCCTATCCCATCCCTCCCCTCCCCTCTCCTCTCCCTCCCTTCCCTTCCCTTTCTATTTCATTTCATTTCATTCCATTTCATATTCTGTTCTGTTCTGTTCCATTCCAATTTCTATTCCATCTCATCTCATCCAATCCCATTCCATCCCAGGATGCATCTTTATACAAGAAATAGAAAGAATCTTGTAGGAAGAGAAGGTCGAAGAGGAAGAAGAGAGGAGAAGAGGAAGAGAAAAGGAAAAGGAGAAGAAGAAGAGAAAGAGTAGTTGGAAGAGTAGAAGAAGGAAATGAATTAAGGCTGATTCAATGAAAAGGAATTAAAGTTAAACAGATTAAACTGTAACATTGTATCTTCTCTCCTCCAAATTACAGGCAGGTTGTCAGCTTTTGGCACATGTGAAGGTCTCTATTGCTGCAATTTCTGAAGCCTTTAGATTCTACTTTCTTTCTCTTCCTGCCTATTTTTACCTGCTGACCTCTCCTCTCTCAGAATGCAAAAAAATAAATAAATAAATAAAATGGCAAGAGTGAAAGTGATGGAAATAATCCTCTATTTACTGACTGCTAGCTCTCTGTACGATTTTGGAGATTAGCACTTGGGAGTCAGCAAGAAAATCCAGCCAATCCTTGTCTGCTCTTATCTTTTCCATTTTGCAATGAAACAGTTCAAGGTGTATTTCATTCTACAGGAGAAGAATACTGTTAAAGAGCAGAGTGCTTTGGAATAGAGCCTATCTACAGTTGGTAGCAGCTAGAAATGACTGGGCTCCCACTGGCTCTAGTCTATAAATAGAAGTGTGCAGATTGAGCGAGATCCAGGTTGCATCCTCTGTTAGAACTGGGCTTCAAACCAATCTGATACTGTCAGTTCAGATTTCCTAGCTGGATCATTGAGGTGGATCAGTCTTAATGAGGATGTTGATTCACTCAGAAAGTTTTCTACATGTGTGCAAAAGACTATTGGGTTGCTGGAAATGCCTGTTTTCATTCAACAAATTGATTGGAATCAATGAGCCAATATAGGAAATCAGTTTGAGCTGGTGTTCAATGTGCTGATGATGTTATGTAGTTTGGATAATGTAATGATTGCAAGAAAAACAACTGAACTCAGAGAGCAACAAGGATCCCTCATTTCAACCCTGAGCTACAAATATTCTCCTTCATATGTTGAATCATCTCTGAATTGAACCTTTGAAGTTAATCTTCATATACTGCCACTTAACCTCAATTGTAGTTTATCCATACCAGAAATATCATCCATGACAAGTACATTCTCTCTATCTTGGTGCGTGTGTTGTGTGGACCTGTGCATGTGTGTGTAGGTTACAGCTCTTATCAGCTGCAGTTTTCTCTGTTTCCAATGTTTATTTTGATGTATTCTTTATTTTCATTAAGCATGATACCTTTTCATCTATTTATATGAAAGAGAAATACAAATCACGCATCATCACAAAATCTCCAGAAACATAAAGTTTACAAAGTTGAAATTTGACAAGTCTGTTCCTCTTGGCTTCTAGGTGCTCACTAAAGCCCATGTCACACTGCCCAACAGATGCAAAAAGGACACAGCGGACGAGCAAAATGTTCCATCCATTGTTATCCGCTCTCAAAAGGGGCAAAAATTTGCATAACTGGAGCGGATAACACGGACGCGGGAGGACGCAGGGCAGATGCAAGCAGATGCGGAACGGAAGCCTAGCGGATGGAAGCAGATGGGAGCGGATGGCACATCCGCTAGGCTTCAGGGGGACCTCAGCAAAGCGAACACGGAACGGATGAAGCGGATGCACAGCGGATGCACAGCGGAAGCCTAATGGATGCCTGGCGTTAATTGCGCATGCGGGGAGGATGCATTGCGTCAGCCCCGCGGATATAACGGAAGCAGCTCGGAAGCAGGTCGCCATTCAGAGGAAAGACCTGCTGCCAGACGGATTGGCTGCCTTGCCTGCCCTGCCTGCATGTCTGCCTGCCAGCCTTGCTGCCAGCCTCCCTGCCAGCCTTGCTGCCAGCCTGCCTGCAAGCCTTGCTGCCAGCCTTGCTGCCAGCCTGCCTGCAAGCCTTGCTGCCAGCCAGTCTGCCTGCCAGCCTTGCTGCCTGCCTTGGTTCATATCTGCCTGCCAGCCTTCTTGCCAGCCTTGGTTCATGTCTGCCTGCCAGCCTTGGTGCCTGCCTGCCAGCCTTCCTGCCAGCCTTCCTGCAAGCCTTCCTGCCAGCCTCCCTGCCAGCCTTCCTGCCTGCCTTTCTGCCAGCCTCCCTGCCAGCCAGCAACCCCACAACCATGCGGAAGCACAGCAAGCCTCAGCCATCTGCTGCCAGTCCTGGCAAGAGGGACAGGGCTACCATCCCACCCCCTGGCCCTCACTCTGGTTCTGCTGGGGCTTCTGCAGCACGGGCTCGCTCTTCTGGGGCTGGGGCTTCTGCTGCTTCTGCTCCTGGAGGAGCTGATGACAAGCACTCCAGCACCAGCCACCTCCACAGCACCTGGACCCTTGACCCCTGAGACTGAGCGACCAAGAGGAGTACCAGAGACTCTTTTTTGTTGTATAGCTTGTTGTTAATAAAGTCTATTTTTGATTCACACACTTGCTTCATTTCTTTTTTTTAATAAAGTCTTGCTGGAAACTTTTAGAAATGGTTTAAGCCTTTGCTTGCTTGTGGGATGGGTTAAGATAGCTGTGGGATGGGCAGGGATACCTTTGGATGGGTAATAGCTGTGGGATAGATAAACCTCCAGTGCAAGCATAGTGGGACTATATGGTCCACCCTCCCAGGTGCCACACCTACGGCCCTTTATTATCAATAATAATGAAATAATCATCCACACATGTCAACATAAACACAACTCTTTATTAAACGCCCTGTTCATTGTAGGCCAACCAAACATATATGGCCCAATCTCATCCGTGTGATGAGACAGGCTGAAGGAAGCATCCATTAATCATCTACCATCCTGTCTTGCCACTCCACTGCTCCAGCTGGGGAGTTGCACCAGTGTCTCAGGAGGTTGCGCTGCTTCTTCGCTTCATGTGAGGCTCTGTTGGGGACTTGCACATCCTCAGTGTCAATCAGGTTTCACCCTTGCCTCCATTCACCAGGCTCCATGTCCCCATTGCCTTGCTAGAGGTCCACAAGCCTGGTCTGCAAGACTGGGTAACGGGTGCACATGAGATAGTGCAGGATGCAGCAAGCTTCCATGATCCTCCTCACGGTCTCTGGGCAATGCTGCATGGTGGTGAGAAGTACCTGGAACCTGTTGGCCAGGATGCCAAAGGCGTTCTCCACCACCCGCCTTGCCCTGAACAGCCTGTAGTTGAAGATCCTCTCTTCACGGGTGAGGTATTTGGAGGTGAAGGGCTTCATGAGGTAGGTTGTGAGGGAGAAGGCGTCATCCCCCACAATGAAGTAGGGCACATCTTGCGTGTCATTGGGCAGTGGGTCTGGATCTGGGAAGCCCACCATGAGGTTGCTTTCCAGCCCCTTCTTGAGGTGACTGGTGTTGTATACCTGGGCATCTGAAGATGAGCCGTTGCCTGAAGCATCGATGTACATGAACTTTTAGTCAGCATCAACCATGGCAAAGAGGATGATGCTGAAGAAGCCCTTGGAGTTGAAATAAGTGGACCCTGAGTTTGGTGGAGCTTTGCAAGCCACGTGCTTCCCATCTATGGCTCCAACGGTGTGGGGGAAGTTCCACTTCTGATACCACTGCTCTGCAACTTTCTTCCATCCTTCTTCAGTGGATGGGCACTGGAGGAGCTCCTCCAGGTATTCTTCAATGATGGCCTGCACTACTTCTCTGACCACAATGCTGATGGTGTTGGATGGCACCCTCCAGCCGTGCTGCATGCTCCTGTAGGAGGTCCCTGAGGCCAGGTGGTGCAGAGTGAGTGCCACCTTGAGCCCAGGTTCCAGGCTGGGCCAGAAGCTGGTGTTTGCCTTGGTCAACCTGGGTGTCAGGTGCTGCAAAACTTCGTCAAACATGGCTGGCGGCATCCTCATGAAGTTCTGGAACGCCCGAGTGTCTTCGCTCCTGAGCTCCACCATCAGCTTGTTGTACAGTCCGTCCTCTGCTCTTCTGGTGAACCATCTTTGGACCCAGACTTTTTTTGGGTGCCTCCTTTTCTTTCCATAGTAGAGTTCACAGAGCCTGTAGATGGTTTCGCACTGTTGCAGAAGGATGGTGGCTGCCGAAAGGACTTTGTCACAATCCACGGTGGACATGACTGGATGCTGTTGAAGAGGAAGAGGCAGATGAAGGCTGCAGAGGTCTGCACCGCTGGGCTGCTGTTCTGAAAGTGAGATGCAGGCGAGTTGCTCCCCCTTTTTATAGGCAGTATAGGTTTTCCGCTAGGCATCCTCTAGGTATCCTCTAGGCATCCTCTAGACATCCTTAATATCCGAGATAGGTCCCCTCTACGAACGTTTTTTCCGTTTTAAATGCTTTGTTTCCATTCTGCATCCACTAGGCATCCGTTCTGCATCTGTTCTGCATCCGTTCCGCTTCCTCCCTGCGTCCGGGAGGATGTGAGTTGCGCGGATGCGTAGCGGATGCCTAGCGGATATAGCGGATGCGTAACGGATGTGTAACAGATGCGTAGCGGATGCAGAATGGATGAACTGGATACATTTTCTGCGCAAAAGTTTTGGGCAGCCCAAAACTTTTGGAGCGGATGAAACGTCCATAAATGGATGCTGGACGGATAGAGAGGAAGCCAAACGGAGGCAGTGAGTACATCGCGTTTTCGAACGGATGGCAAGTTTTTTTGTCCGTTTTACATCCTCTTTGCATCCGTTGGTTCAGTGTGACATGGGCTGAAGAAAGGATTTTTCACAATGACCATCATATTAGTATTTCCTATATTATTATCATTAACCTGCTCTGATGCTAAGGAGTTCCACTCTCCCTCCACACTGAAAAGAAATCTGTTCCAAATGCAAAACATAAGCAGAGGAGTTTCAGTTTCAATTTTAGTTTGACAGCAGCAAGCAGCTTTAGTACAGAAAAATTGAGTTAAGCCACACCTATGCTCCTTGTTGTCTCCTTCTTGCACGCACAGCAAATACTGTTTCAGTTTCCATGTTTCAGTTTTCAAACAGCCCTCAAGTCTCTCACACACTGACAGGACACTAGCCAGATAAATACCTGTGGATGCTGATAGGCGGAGGCACAATTTTTCCCCTTATTTTCCTCCCCAAAAACTAAGCCCAATCACATAGAACCATGATATAGAGCTAGTACACACACACACACACACTTTCCTAAATATATAAAGCATTATGTATTTATTAAGAGCAAAGGAAATGACACAACGAGGTGTGCAAGCATGATTCTTT
Organism: Laticauda colubrina; assembly: GCA_015471245.1. Lineage (NCBI taxonomy): Eukaryota > Metazoa > Chordata > Lepidosauria > Squamata > Elapidae > Laticauda > Laticauda colubrina. The sequence goes on along the minus strand of BLBF01000077.1, from coordinate 5,349,109 downwards.
ATATCTTGCATTGGAGAAAATCTTGCCAAAGAAATCCAAAAGAGGCGAGGGGGGGGGAGAAACCAGGGGTGGGATCTGACTGATGTAACCACCAGTTTAGTGATTTTACGTTTTGCACATGCATGTATATCGTCAGGTAGCTGCCTGGACAGCTGAGCAGCGCTGTGCACAGGTGCGCAGTGGTTGGAAAAGCCTCTTTTTCCTGCTTTTTCAACCACAGCTGTGTCGCGCAAAGCAACTGTGGTTGAAAAAGCAGGAAATAAAGGTCAGGTAAGAGCCCAGGCAGGTGGGTGAGCCAAAAGAGCAGCATTCATAGAACTGGTTCTATGTATGCTCTCTGTTTTCTGCTCTTCAGAGCAACTAGTTGGACAGAACCGGTAGAATCCTACCCCTGGGAGAAACCCTTTCATATTCAATCAAAAAGCTATAATGGTGCTCATTGTTGGTGCTGTTAGTTTCTTCATCTGCATTTGTATTACCAGCAATATATTTTGGATACCAGCCTCCCTGGAAAAACATGCCTATGACAATCATACATTAAAAAATCCCTGCCCAATTATATCCAAATTGTACGTACTGCAGATTAGATAAACAATCCTACCTAGCTCTCTTATGGAGGTTCCCAGTGATCTTTGTCCCAAAGGTGCTTCCCCCCCTCTTTTTTTCCAAAAAAAGAGAGGGGGAAAAACTTCATATAACATTTCTTTTTATTTGAATAAATCAGTTCAGTTGAAATCTGCATATCTGGCTCTGATTGGGGTGGTGGTGACACAACCATGATTTGATGTTCTTATTTTATTATTTTCATTTAATCTCTTCCTTGCATTCCATTTTTACATATGGTTTCCTTGTGTGATGGTTAGTGTTTTGTTTTGTATTTTGATATGATCTTTGGATCAGTACTATCACAGTGGAGAGCACTGAAGCGCTTCCAGGTTGAAAGCAGAGGAGGTTATTCAGCCGGTTCTGACCAGTTCTGGAGAACCGGTAGTGGAAATTTTGAGTAGTACAGAGAACCGGCAAATACCGCCTCTGACTGGCCCCGCCAACTCCATCTCTTCTCCGCCTCCCAGTCCCAACTGATCGGCTGGGTCTTCTTTGGTTGCCCTGCACAGGAGAATGGAGATGGAAAGCAGGTTGGGGGGTGGGAGTGGGGAGAGAATGGAGATTTTGCAGTATCCTTCCCTTGCCACTCCCAACAAGTCACGTCCACCAAGTCACACCACGCCCACTATGCCACACCCACAGAACCGGTAGTAAAAAAAATTTGAATCCCACCACTGATTGAAAGGATTGAAAAAGTGACATTACTGTTGCCTGGGAGACACCCAGGCATCTTAACCTCATGAGCCACTACACTCCTTTTACCCTTGGGCTAATCAGCAATAAAGTTCTAACTGTTTCTAACTGCAGATTCTGAGCCAAGACGTATTTGGAAGCAGGTTGTTTCAGACCCAAGGATTTTGTGTCTTAAGATGGGATCTGTTTCCTGCACAGTTCCTGGCACTGAAGGCAGGACAGCGAGCTAGCTGGAGATGTGGAGAGAGGGATGAATGCAGAAAGATAGCAAACTCAGCCCTTAAAGCAATTCAGTTCTCCCTCTCTCTCTCCCTGTAAGCCTGCAAGACAGAGCAGTGGGTTTTCTGGCAACTAATTTATATGGATATCAAAGGTTCAGTTGGACCTTTTTTTTAAAGCAGAAAAAGAAAGGCAAAGCTAGGGGAAAATATGTTGCTCTCCAAATCCCAGCGGTGTGCCACATTCGTTTCACTACAGAATTTATTCTTTAGTACTTTCATGGATTGACATGAGGGAGGAATTCACATGTCAGGAGAGATAACATCTCTTGACTGCCAAAGGACTCTATTCAGACATGCATGTTAGTGGGTTGATAACTTATTCTGTATTGCCAAGAACTCAAAGATAGACATATCTCCTTTTATCTCCATCTCGCTGCCCCCTGCATACTAAAGATACCGCAAAACAGCTAGATACATCTTAACTAGCCCTTTCAGAGAAGGGAGAGGAATTTCCCCCCTCCTCACTCCTTTCCCAGTCCATGCCATGAGTTGCAAATGTAAAGGAATTGGATGTCATCTAGTCTGATAATAAATGCATTTATCTGCTTGTTTATATAAATTGAATGTGGTGTGTGCATAAACCCAAGGATGGGTCTAGGTGTACTCTGAATATTTGCAGCGCATTTAAAAAATTAAAAATTAAACAATTAAAATTTAAAAATTAACAATTAAACAATTAAAAAGTGCACCATTGTGCCTAACGTCCCTGTCCTATTGTTCCCATTTATTCATACCTATTTCCTGTATTCTTAGTCATGTTTATACTTATATCTATTATCTTGTAAGAGATTGACAAATCAAATAAATAAATAAATAAAATAAAATAAGAGTTGTTCCACTTGTATCGCAGGTTTAAAATGGTTGCGATTTATTTGCTTGTTCAATTTATATCCCAATTATCATTCAAATGTTCTAAGCAACATAAAGTATTTTCTCTTCCATCTTTTTGCACAATAAAAAAAAAAAAAGTTATTGCCTCAAAGTTACCCGCTAGGGTTTGATGGCTGAGGGTATTGTTTTAGGATATTGTTGCAGGATATTGTTTTAGAAGACCTCCAAGGTCCATTCCAACCCTATGATTCAATGTTCCCCAGTCCAAGTCCAGTTCGAAACCACTTCACTTTAATGGCTTTTATGATCTGCATCCATTTTGATATTAAATCTTTCATATTTCTTCTTCTGCTCTCTCTTCTGTAACCTGATTGCCAATACCAAAATACCATATTTTTTGGACTATAAGGCGCACCTAAGAGCCTTAAATTTTCTCAAAAACAGGCTGTGTGCCTTATAATCTGGTGTGCCTTATGTGTGCACTGAGTTCCAAAATCTGTAAAAATGTTGCTGTGCGACTTTGGTAAGCTCCGCTTGATTGACTGTCGGACCATTTCCTGCTGACACTGGGACGTAATACATATACTACATACGCTGGCAGCGATAAACCAATAAGAGAACATTAAGTAATACGTGCAGTACATACGCATTATTAAATAGGTACAGTATGCACCGGTATGCTTGCCAGTATCTCTGCCACGCCTCCGGTAGGTATACTACCGGTATACTGCAAAACAACATTTGTTTGTCTAAGGACCCCCGAAAATGGCACCAGTGAAGAGACAAGCTTACGAGGCACAATTCAAACTACAGGCTATCAGTTACCTGGTTGTAAATGGGAATAGAGCAGCTGTGAAAGAATTCAACATCAATGAATCTATGGTTCGGAAGTGGAAGAAGCAAGAAAATGAACTGCGTCAAGTTAAGAAGATGAAACAGAGTTTCCGCGGGAACAAAGCAAGGTGGCCACAGTTAGAAGACCAACTTGAACAAAGAACATCCGGGAGAAGCATCTCTACAGTCACCATTGGACTGAAGGCAATAACGATAGCACAAGACATGAAGATCAAACACTTTCAAGGAGGTCTGTCTTGGCGTTTTCGTTTTATGAAAAGGCATCATCTCTCCATCCGCGCAAGGACTACAGTGGCGCAGCAACTGCCAGCAGATTACAAAGAAAAGCTGGCCATCTTCCGCACCTACTGCAGTAACAAGATTACAGACAAAAAGATCCAGCCCAACCACATCACCAACATGGACGAGGTCCCCCTCACATTTGACATCCCCATGAACCATACTGTGGAGAAAAAGGGGACCAGCACGGTATCGATACGCACCACGGGGCATGAGAAGTCGGCTTTCACTGTTGTTCTTGGTTGCCATGGTAATGGACAGAAGCTACCACCTATGGTCATTTTTAAGAGGAAGAGGCTGCAAAAAGAAAAGTTTCCAGCCGGAGGCATTGTTAAGGCCGATCAAAAGGGCTGGTTGGACGATGACAAAATGAGAGAGTGGCTGAGAGAGGTGTATATAAAGAGACCGGATGGTTTTTTCCACACATCACCGTCCCTGTTGATCTGCAACTCCATGCATGCCCATCTCACTGCTACTGTGAAAAACCAAGTAAAGCAAATGAATTCGGAGCTTGCCATCATTCCGGGAGGATTAACAAAAGAACTCCAACCACTGGACATTGGTGTAAACAGGGCGTTCAAAGTGAAGTTGCGAGCGGCGTGGGAGCGATGGATGACAGACGGTGAACACACCTTTACTAAGACTGGGAGGCAGCGCCTGGCAAGTTATGCCACCATATGTGAATCGTGGATCATGGATGCCTGGGCTAAGGTTTCTGCTTTAACTATTGTTAAACTTTTAACTATTGTTTAACTTTTGCAAGCTTTCGCAAAAGTCGGCATCACTGCTGAACAGCCACCTGGCAACGAGACTGACTCCAACAATGATGAGAGGGAACCCAGCATGTTTGATGGCGAAATTGCCCAGCTGTTCAATTCAGGCACAGAAGATGAGGACTTTGATGGATTTGTGGGAGAAGATTGATTAAAAAAATAATGTGAGTGTATTGTTAAATAGTAGAATGAAGTTCAAATAAACTTGATGTTTTGCTTCTGTTACCTTTTTTTTTTGTAGACTGTATGTTTTAGCATGTGTCTTATAATATGGTGTGCCTTATGTATGGGTTAAGTACAGAAATAGACCCTATAATTGAGGCTGCGCCTTATAATCCGGTGCGCCTTATAATGCAGAAAATACGGTACTTGTGAATTATCTTTGATTGAGTTGGCCCACCCAGTTGGCCAATTCTTCAGAAGAAGCACTGCCAATAATGTCATGTGCTTAATGTACATGTTAATGTATGAGCCATGGTGGCACAGTGGTTAGAGTGCATAACTGCAAGCTACTTCTGCTGACTGCCGGCTGCCTGCAATTTGGCAGTTTGAATCTCACCAGGCTCAAGGTTGAATCAGCCTTCCATCCTTTTGAGGTGGGTAAAATGAGGACCCAGATTGTTGGGAGCAATAGGCTGGCTCTCTAAACCACTTAGAGAGGGCTATAAAGCGGTATATAAGTCTAAGTGCTATTGCTATTGAATATAACAACAACAAACCATCTGCTTTGTCATCCTTGATTTGAAGGAATCACACATTTGACCAAGTTAAGAGGAAGAAATATCTACCTTGTTTGACTTATACCATGCATTTCATTTAGGAGGCCAAAATGGCATGCATGGTGGTCCATCTTCTTATTTTTCATCACAACAGTCCCATGACGTGGGTAGGTTGAAAGAAGATAAGTGGCCCAAAGCTACCAGATGTGATGGACTATAAGGAAGCAGCAGTTTCCCAGGAAGGAAGGAGCACATTCCAAGGAAAATAAAAAGGCAAGAGACAGCCCAGCCCAAAGCTAGATCAGAGACAGAGGAAGAGACGAAGGAGATCCACTCCCTAGAGTCTCTCAGGTATATCCATTAGAATTAAGGGTACTCCAGCTTTAGTCTGGCAAGATTCTGTCTATATGGTGTCAGCAAACAAAGAATTGAACTGTCTTTGGCTGAGTTGTTCTATGTAATTCCTGGGCTGGGCTGGGCTTGTCACCAAATAAGTTTTTTTGGATGAAGGTGAACTAGAATCTGGGTCTAGAGATAGTGCTCAAAGAAAATAAAAGCTTTCCCTAGCTGGCTTATTTGTAAAAGTGTTACAAAGGAGGCATGAGCTCAATAAACAAAAAACAAAAAACACTGGGACTTCCAGTTGTAGCAATGCGGTGGGGTGGGGAGAGAAGAGCAAGCTCTGCTCTCTCATCCCCAATCTGTGCATTTGGAGGGCCTGGTGAGGGGCACATAGACCCTGGAGGGGAAGATGAAGGTGTGAGGAAGCCCGACGAAAAGTTTGACAGTGGCAGCTGTTGACAGCTTTGAGGGAGACCTCATTTGCTCCAACGTGTGAGTGATTGGCCATCTTGATTGCAGACCAAAGTTGCAGCGCTTTAGCCCAATGAGGAAGATACCAGAGCACGAACAGCATTTTTTGCATCAATTGATGGATTGAAGTGAAGGAGGCGGAAAGTGAAAGTCGAGGAGAGAAATGGCAGAAAGAGACGACAGAACTGTGAGTCTTAAATAAGAGGATGGAAGTCCGAAGGGAAATGGTGATCCAGCAGTGAAAGCAAGGAACTCTTAAGACAGAGATCAAAGCCAATTTAGTTGACTAAAGATTGACCGGTGTCTTGAACCTGTTCTGAAAAAATTGGAGTTGATTTAGACTGATTATCTAGGAATTTGGAGTTTAATTTGATGGATTTGTGATTTGTAAAAGAAGAACAGTGGAAAAAAAAGTTAGAGACAGGACTAAACCCAAGAACAGAAGTGACATTTTGAGATTATACAGAGAGAAGAGAAGCTCATGTAACAGACTGTGACTAAACAAAATATGAACGGACAAGGAAAGGAAAGTGATTGAATATTACTGGACTTCTTTTTATAGAATATAATTAATGCAATAACATTTTGATTAAGGTTTGATTTAATTTATTAAGAATTTAAAAGTTTAAATGATATGAAACTGTGAAAACTGGTAAAATACTATTTTGATGATTATTCATTGATTGATTACTAACAAATAAATAAAATAAGCAAGGTCATATATATATAAGAAGTGGAATATAGAATTGTATAAAGGAAACTGAACTTTATAGTAAAAGATAAAGAATACAGTTGATATTCCATAATATAGTAATATAAAATAGTTGTATAATAACAATTTACAGCAAGTATATTTTAGGATATTATATTAAACTCTTTCTCCCTTTCTCTCTCATTTTGATATTATCCTTCCTGTCATTCCTTTACTTCTCTCCCTTCTTTATCTTCTTTAATTTTGGTGATTCAGTTAATTTCAGATTCTATAAAAGATTGAATCAAATCTGAATAATTTAGAATATCATAAGTGGAAAAGATATTTATATTCTAAAGGAAACTACTGAATAGAACTAATAACAAAAGAAAAATCAAACAGTGAATGGTAAAGTGGAAAGATATCTACAATAAAGTTAGGAATATGACCAGTACTACAACAGCGAACCGGAAAGGGAAAAAATCGATGTCTGGTTCATCAATGTCTATTGCATCTCCAGCGGGCCAAAAAACAATAGAAGGAATGTTGAATACAGAAAAGATGAGCAACGTGGCCAACATGCAGATGATGCAAGCAATATTAACAGCTATTCAGGAAACGATGCTTAAAATGCAGGAGACAATGGTTAATAACCATACAGATATGAAGACGGAAATGGGAGAAATGAAGGGTAAGATTCAAAATTTAGAGAAGATGGGAATGATCCAACAGACACTGGAGAAGAATGAACAAAGAATAAAGAATATAGAAGCTAAAGCTGAACAAACAGATAAGAGATTGGAAGGGATGGATAGAAAAGTAATAGAGATGAATAGAGACTTAGAAGATTCGATTATCTATCTCAAAATGGAATGTGCAACATTCTATTGGAGGTTCCAAAATTATTAGATTCTAAAAGTATTAGAATCCAAAGATGAAGACCTGGGAGACATAATGTCCCACTTAAGAGGCATTGCAAAGGGACCAGCAGGAAATAGTGAAAGAATTAAATGAGGTCTACCGAATCCACACAAACTATGCCAGACGAAACAAGCTGCCAGAGAGGTCCACATCAGGTTTGCCAGAAAAAAATGTAAGAGACATTGTATATAGAATCACAAAGGATGAGCCGATGGTGTGTAAAGAAAAAAAGATTACGACCTTGAAACAAATTCCGAGGTGGATAAGAGAGTTGAGGAAAGACTACAGATCTCTGGCGATACTATTGAATAAACGAAACATCTGGTTCCGATGGCTGGTCCCTGAAGGAATGCTGGTGATGTGGCAAGAAAGAAGAGTAAAAACTGATAGTATTGAAAAGGCACTAGAACTTTATATCAGTTGTTGGAAACAGAGGAAGAGAGGAGCAACAAAGAAGAGTCAGAAGGCAAGAGTCAGGAGGACCAACAAGATCAGCAACAGGGAATACAGGAAATGGACCAAGAAGAGAGAGGTAAAGAAAAGAGAATATCCAAGGAGAGAAGGACTAAGAACAAGACCCCAAAGAGAAGCAAGAACAAACAGAAGATTTAGGTAGACTCAGAATAAACAATGGAAGAAGAGATTAAATTACTCTCAATAAACATCAATGGATTAAATTCCCATATCAAGAGGAAACAAATATTAACCAAATTAACTAAACAAAATGTTGATATTACATACCTACAGGAGGTACATATCGAAAAATAGCATAAAAAATATCCCAAGTTGGGTGTATTATTTACAGCACTGGCAGATCAAAAGAAAAGGGGGGCAGCAAATTACGTAAAAAAATGGATAAATACAAAAAAAAAAATCTATGCAGATGAACAAGGCAGAATTTTAATGATACAAATTAATTTCCATCAAAAACAATTACTATTAGTGGGGATATATGCCCCTAATGATAACCAGAAGAGGTTTTATAAGGGACTGCATGATAAAATAATTAGTGTAGGTGAAGAAAATATTTGCTTGATAGGGGACTTCAATGCCATTGTTGATGTTAAAAAAGACGATATTAGTATGGAAGAAACTAGGAAGAAAAAAAAGAGAATTTACCCCAAAAATTTTTTGATTTAACACATGAAACCAATTTGGAAGAAATATGGAGGAAGAGGAATCCAAATGAGAAGAAATATACGTTTTATTCTAGTCCACAAAAATCATGGTCCAGAATCGATATGGTATGGGTTAATGGGGCAATCAAGAAAGACATTAGTGAAGCAGAGATAATGCCTAATATATGGGCTGATCATAGCCCGGTTAAAATTACATGGAAAGGACATAGTAAAAGGAAAAGGAGATGGATATTAAATTCACAAATAATAAAGGAAAAAGAATATATCACAAGAATGAAAAATGAGTTAGAAATATTCTTTAAGGTTAATCTAAACAACATACTAATTTACAAAATTTATGGGACACTACAAAGGCCTTCATGAGAGGCATATCAATAGCCTATATAGCTAAGAAAAATAAAGAAAAATGGAAGAAACAGAACAAATTACAAGAAAGGATTAAAAAATTTAAATATAAGCTCTAAAAAGACCCAAAGAATATGGAAGTTAAGAAAGAAATAGGGATGATTAGACATGAACTAAATTTGATAGATATTGAGGAAAATGCACGTAACTTAAAAACCCTTAAACATAATTTCTTTGAATCAGCAAATAAACCAGGAAGGTGGTTGTCCCATAAATTCAAAATAGAGAAAGAGAAAAGACTAATTCAGCAACTCAAGGATGAGGAAGAAACAGTGTATTATCAGATGGAGGAGAAAAAGAGAATTGCACAAAGATATTAGGGAAGAAAACATTAGATATTACTTGGAGGGAAACGGTCTGAGCCCAATTTCAGAAGAAAACAGAGAAGTACTTAATAAAGAAATAACATTAACAGAGTTACAAAAGGCCATGCAAAAACAAAAAAAATAATAATAAATCATCAGGCCTGGATGGTCTACCAGGCAAATGATATAAAAAATTATCTGAAATATTTGAACCAATATGACTGGAACTATATAATGAGGCATTAACGCAAGCTAGACTTTTGAGGTCCTGCTCCAAGACATACATCTCCTTAATTGCAAAAAGTGGCATTGATCAACAACTAATTGCGAACTATATGCCAGTCTCATTGCTAAATACAGATTATAAGATATTTATGACAATATTAGCAGAAAGAATGGAACCAATTTTGAGTGAACTTATACACACACTGGTTTCCTGCCAAATAGACAAATTAAAAACAGTATTAGGACAGTACTAAATTTGACTGAATACTATGAAGCTCACCCAGAAAAACAGGCAGCTTTAATTTTTTTAGATGCCCAAAAAGCATTCGACAATCTTAATTGGAAATTCATGCTATATTAAATTAAAAAGCTGAATTTTGGCACTAATATAGAAAAAACACTACAAAAAATATACTCAAATCAAAAAGCAAGTATATTATTAAATGGAGATCGTACTGAAGATTTTGAAATTGCAAAAGGAGTGAGACAAGTGTGTCCATTATCGTCTCTGTTATTTATCTTGTCTTTAGAAGTGTTGCTTGCTGCAACCAGACAAAACCCAGAGATTTATGGAATTAAGATTAGAAATGAGGAATATAAAGTTCAGGCATTTGCTGATGATTTGGTATTTATAGTGGAAGATCCAATGAATTCAGGACCAATATTGTTGCAACAAATAAAAAAAATTGGGGAAGCAGCAGGATTTAAAATAAATAAAAATAAAACTAAGATGATAGTCAAAAACTGTACAGCAAAACAGAAAGTAGAATTAGAAAATACAATAGGACTCCAAATAGTAAAAAAGGTGAAATACCTGGAAATTTGGATATCACCCAGATGTTCATTATTAAAAGAAGACATTTATATCAAACTGATTAAGCAAATCAGTAAAGAATTGGAATTATGGGCCAAATTGATACTGTCTATATTAGGAAGAATAGCAATGTTGAAAATGAATACCTTATCAGAACTAATATATCTATTCCAAATGATTCCAATTAATTTTTTTTTATAAATCTTTTTTTATAGAATTAAATAAAATGACATCAAGTTTGTCTGGTTGGGCAAGTGGCCATGTATTAAAATGAAACTATGACAAGATAATAGGAGCAGAGGTGGTCTCGGATTACCAGAATGGGTGCTTTATTATCTGGCAGCGGTGTTGAGTTGGATTAAGGATTGGATTAAATTAAGAGATAAAAGAATCTTAACATTAGAAGGACATGACTCTTAATAGGTTGGCGTGCATTTTTGTGGGAAAATAAAAGTAATATACATACCTATTTCAATCAACACCTAATAAGAGATTCATTGATTACAATTTGGAAAAAAATCAAAGGTAAACATTATACAGAAATCCCATGATGGCTGTCAACCATGGAAGCCATAATACATCCAAATACATTAGACTTACGGAAAATGGTAAGCTATGAAGATCTATTAGATAGTCAAGGGAAATTAAAATCAAACAAACTGAAAGAAAATGGAATTATAATCGATTGGTGGCCATGTTTGCAAATTCAAAATAAATATAAAAAAGATTCAAAAGATTTTGGATTTGACAAAGGGCAGAACCAAGTAGATAAAATATTAATGGGACCAGAACAAAAATTTATAACTAAAATATATAAATATTTATTAGATTTTAAAATGGAAGAGGAAATAGTTAAAAGTACAATGATTGCATGGGCACAGAATTTTGGATACATTATAGAATTAGAGGAATGGGAAAAATATGGAATATAAATTATAAATTAACGGTATCTGCTGCATACAAAGAAAACGTATATAAAATGTTTTATAGATGTTATTTAGCCCCAACAAGATTGGCAAAAATCTACTCCAATGTGACTCCTAAATGTTGGAAGTGCAAAAAAGTTGATGGTACATTTTATCACATGTGGTGGATGTGCCCCAAGGCCAAGACATACTGGATTCAAATTAAAAATTGGTTAAAAGAGATCACTGGCTATCAGATTGAGCTCAGACCAGAATCCTTTCTATTAGGAATCATTAAAGAAAGACTACCAAAAGAAGTAAAATACCTAGTGTTACATATTATAACAGCCACCAGAATAGCCTTTACGCAGGTATGGAAAACACCAAATACCCCTAATGAAGAACTAATAATACACAAAGTAACAGAAAGTGCTGAGATGAATATGCTAACGATGAAATTGAAAGAAAAAGATCACTCTGAATTCTTTACAATTTGGAACAATTGGTATAAATGGCTAACAAACAGAACCAAGAAGTGAGACAAAAATGTTAATTGAAACAACCCTTAAGAAAGTAAAATAAAATTTTGTAAACTATATAAAGATATAAGAAGAGTAATTATAGCTAAAGATATTATTTAATAATAGATAAACGCAATATAATGCAATATGATATTTAAATAAAAATCTTGTATTTACCATGAGACAATTATAGCCTACTATACTTTCTATGAGCTCACATGCTTTCTGCAACAAGGCTTACTTTTTTTTCTTTTTCTTTTCCTGACCAGATGGGTGTATTTAAACAAGCCACTAGTGTGCAGCCACTCATTTTTATCTTCCAAGAATACCTGCAGAACCTACACTTCTGGGATTGAAATAAAAAATATGGCAGAAGATGCCACATTTCTTTTCAGTAAGATGAACAACACTTTTGAAATGTATTTTATATTACAATAACCCCTACACAATGTTTAAAATTCATGTGTACCCAAGATCCAGATGTGGCAATTTGGGAGAGATCTGTGATGCATCTGTTACCAGAACTTCTCCATCCAACTGGGAAGTGGAGGTGTATGGTTTGATTTCCACTCTGGACAATTTATTCAACAAAATCCCTTATTTTCCAAAAGAAAATAAAGACAAATTTACAAAACAAACCTGCAGCTACCTCTGACATAATCTGCAATAATTTAGATGATAATTCATTAATTATCATCATTAATACATAATTCATTAAGTATCCAGAACAGAATGAAGTTTTTTTTTTTAAAAAAAAAATATTCTGAAGCTGGAAAGATATGGGAAGGAAAGATAAGAAGGAATGGAGGGTGAGCAAAGGGAAAGGGAAAGGAAAAAAGAAAAAGAGAGAAAGGGAAAGAGGGAGAGGAAAGGAAAGAGAAAAAGAAAGAGAAGGAAGGAGAGAGAGAATAAAAGAGAAAGAAAGGAAAGAGAAAGGAGAGGGATGAAGGATAGTAAAAGAACTTTACTTTATGGATCAATGTATTTTCCCACAAATTTAGGTTTTTCGCTTCCAAGACAGCACAATTCTGACTGCTGAAGTTTATAGGTATTGTTGTTGCTGCTGCTGATATTTAACAAAGAATTCCAGCAATATCAGTTCCGAGTATAAAGAACTATAAGGTGGAAAAATTCCAGGGACTGTAATAAGCCGAAGGGCAAAGGGATGAAGAGGGAGGAGGGGTAACAGCCTTCTTACAACACAGATGTTTAGCCTCTAACCTTCTCCTTTTAGCCTGAGTGCCAATAAGAGGCAAGAGAGAAGGGTTGTGGGAGAGAAACCCCCAGAAGCATTATAAATGAAGTGACCTAATTGTCATGGCAAAAATACAAGGTTGCCCTTCTAAACCAGCAAGAGCATGTGTGTATACATGGGTGAGCGAACGCTGAACATTTTTTAGCTGCTAAAAGAAAATGCAGATGTACTGGTCCCCGGAAGGCAAAAACTCAACCTACGCAGAACCAGATTTATCTAATTTTGTCTGCATGCCCAAATCTGAAACTAGACAGAGAAGAATTGCCAGCCCAAATCAGGCCACGGGTTTGTCAAATTTAGTGGCTGCCTTCAGCAAAGGTGAAATGTGTGACCTGCCCTGGCACTCACCATGCATTTATAGGAGGAGGAGGACAGCGATAATCCACTTAGGCTCTTCAGGCAATTAGCTGGTCGGAGAATACGCTTCAATCCCCCTTTTAATAATCCTTATGCATATATTAGGAAGGGGAAATCAACAGAGTAACCAAGTTGGATGATACCTTAGAGGACTTCTAGTCCAACCCTCCACTCAAGCAGGAGACCCTATACACAGAGGTGGTATTCAGCAGGTCCTGACCAGTTCTGGAGAACCGGTAGCAGAAATTTTGAGTCGTTTGGAGAACCGGCAAATACCACCCCTGACTGGCCCCACCCCCATCTATTCTCTGCCTCCCATTGAGTCCCAGCTGATTGGCTGGGTCTCCTTTGGTGGCCCTGCACAGGAGAACGGAGCTGGAAAGCAGGCTAGTGGGGTAGGGAGGGAATGGGGATTTTACAGTATCCTTCCTCTGTCACACCCACCAAGCCATGACCACCAAGCCACATCCACTGAACTAGTAGTAATTTTTTTTTGAATCCCACCACTGCCAATACAATTTCAGACAAGTGACTATCCAGTATATTCTATTCTATCATGTATTATATAGAACAGGGGTGTCAAAAGCTATTTCATTTAGGGTCATATTATGGTTGACTTCAGGGGGCCAGGGTGGGTGTGGCCAGGATGGGTGTGGCCAGCTCAGTGTCATTCATGTTGTGTGGCCCAAGCACTCTGTCAGTGAAAATGGGGGTCCTGAGCTCTGTTTTCAGCCACGATGGCCTCCTGCACCCCTCTGCCAGCAAAAATGGAGCTCGTGTGGGTGGGTGCATGCAGCTCTCCTATGTTCCATTTTCATTGGCAGAGATATATTGGGTTGGTCCTTCACTGTTTTCAGGGTGGCCTCGCAGGCCAGATCTAAGCCCTGGCCCACAGGCCTTGAGTTTGACACCCCTGATATAGGACATTATATATAAAATATAAGATGCATATCTACTAATTTTTTTAAAAAAAAGCAAGTTTGGTTTTGATAAATCCTACATGTACTGACACTTATGTTCTTCCCACTCCTCCTCTACATCTTCATGCTATACCCTAAAAAGCCCATTGCTAAACTGATCAAAAATCAAATGGGTCCATGCATTTGATGGGTAAGTAAATTCTAATTTTTGCATTTGTTGGAAAGAAGTAGATCAAGCAGAGGAGTAAATCAAGTAATGCAGAATACCGAAAACAGTATTGGAAGGGACCTTGGAGGTTTCTAGTCCAACCCCTGGCTCAAGCAGAAGACCCTGTACCATTCTGGACAAATGATTGTCCACTCTCTTCTTCAAAACGTCAAGTGATGGAGCACCCACAACTTTTGAAGATAAGTGGTTCCATTGGAATCACAAAACATATTTTAACAGTCCAATATTTGTTCCAAGTGAGGTACACAGAAGACCCAAATTTTATCTGTGCCTCTTCAAAAGAGTTAATTTACTCTTACATTGTTTATCATTATGTTATTTCCCTCCTCACATTCCAATCTTCTGTCTGCTTCCAATCTTTTCTATGCACCATCAAACACTGTGTCATTTTATTATTTTCCAGAAACACAGAAAGTTGGAGAGTGTGAATTGCACACAATCTGCTTTGCCAAACTTGTTTTATTTTGCAGCTGTGAAAAGTTCAGGTCTAGGACAACTCGCCATGGTCAACTTTCCTTGATCAACTCTCCTTGACCAGCTCTCCTTGACCAACTCATTATGGCCAACTCACCATGGCCAGTGCACCATGGTCAAGTCATTGCAAGACAACTTGCTGTGGGACAATTCAGTGCTGTACGAATCATTTCATTCAGTGACTTTTTATTATTGGTGACTGTGCTTTTGTCGAAATTATTGTATTGTGTATTTCTGATGGGAAATGTTCCAACTGTATTTTCTTTTCAAATTCCTTTACTCAAGGTCTTCCTCCAAATGTGTAGATCAATTCTCAGAGTTACCTTATGGTAAGATGAGCAGCCAATAAATGTTATAAATGAAAATAAAATTGTATACTGACTTTCTTTATTTAATTATTATTGGCCATGTTTCGATTGAAATTAATTTAACTTTTGTTTTTGTTGAATTGTCCCACTGAGGGGGCCATGGTGATTTTGCTGCGGTGAATTGGCCATGGAGAATTGTCCCAATATGGAGAGGTTCCATTTCCATGAAGCCTCAGGGATGGGCTATCTGACTCAGTTGGACACATGGATCCGATCAGTCTAACTTCTGAGCATGTACAGATGCTCCTGCCCAGTGCAAAAGCTCTACGGAATGCTTCGAAAGGGTGCTTTAATGGGTCATTGGTTGAAGCACATGCCCTTTGAAGACATTCACAGCCCTGGCAGAAATTTGTCTGACTCCTGTCTTTTTAAGTCAGCATCTCATTGTCTCAAAGAGAGATGAGAAAATTAGAGACCAATGAGGAAAATGAACCAATAACAACACAGTTCACTTTTATTCCCCGATGACTTTACTCAATTTTCAGTTTCCGGACTAATATGAGAAGGCCAGTTCTGAATTCTGCTGTTTTCAGAAACTGACATGATGACTTTTTATTCAATCCATGTGGAAAAGATGAAAAATCAGTATATACTAAGGAAAAATACAAACCAAAGCTATTATTTTAAGGGAAATCAGATTTTAAAAAGGCAGACTAAGAAAAGTGAATACGAAAAGTGAGTGCCTTTTAGAAAAACTTGTAACTGTGCAGATTTTTTTTCCTTTCTGTTCACCAAATTTGCAAAGAAATATGGGGGGAGGGGGGAAATACATCCAAATTTCCAAATATCCGTAAACCTGATTTATCCAACCACATTACAAACTCATGTTTAAGAGGTGCCAAATAATTATTTAAAAAAAAGTTTGACCATTTCTCACACTTAAATGCACAGATTACTTTTTTCAAGGCATGGAAAAACTAGCATTATTGCATTTTTAAAAAACCCCTCTAATTGCTTTCTCCCCACTCCTTTAAAGAAGCTATGGAAGGCATCAAAAAACCTCGCTAACCAGGACCGATCAAAAACATGGCTAATTAAGGGAATTCTCAGCAACAGACCCTTATCTGGAGAATTCTAGGAACACATGTCTAGGTTCACATGTCTGATGGACATTCAACTTAAGAAAATGTTCCAAATATATTTTCTTTCCAAATTCTCTTATACCAGCCTTTTCTCAATATCTCTCTTCAGCTGTATGGACCAATTATCAGCAATGGTCAGAGAATGAAGCAGGATGAAGCTGAACTCACCTTTGTGCAGAAGGATCTCTCTTGATTCCAAAGACCATCCTTCAAAAGGAGACATCCTTCCTGAAAAAGCAAGTCCATGTGACTAATGTTAGATGGACCTATGGATACTTTTCACCAGGTTCTACTGGTATGTCCATTTGGAATCTAACCTTAACTCAGCCAAAGCAACTTGCTCTATCTAGGGCTGCCTTAGAAGATCACTTGGAAGCTGCAATCAGTTGAAAATGCAACAGTCTTAGTATTATTGTTGAATTGTGGATGTCCTGATCATTCAGTACCTCATGGAACTCATACAGTTCCAGGTGCAACTTAGAGATATGTGCATAGAAGCAGGCTGTCCATTCTATCCAGTCTATCTTTAAATAATCCACAAAGCAGAAAAATCAGGACCAAAAGTCATTGCTTTTCTATCCTGGCCTTCACATTGTACAACAGGTGCCCTTGGGAATTAGACTAACAAATTCAATCTTAGCCTTTTTGAATATTAAATAGTGAAGTGCTCTGGAGGCCATCTGGAAATGGACAGACATTCCATTTGGGAATGAACAGTTGTAGGAATTGGGTATGTCTAGTTTAGTGAAAAGAAGAGTTAGTGGTAACATGATAACAGCCCTCCAATATTTGAGGGGCTGCCACAAGGAAGAAATGCTCAACCTATTGAAAGTAGGACAACAATTAATCAAGGAGAAAACCAGTCTAGAAATTTCTTGACAGTGAAAACAATTCATCAGCTTGCCTCCTGAAGTTGTGACTGCTCCATCATTGGAGGTTTTCAAGTAATGACTGGACAGTCATTTGTCTTGAATGGCATAGGATCTCCCACTTGAGCAGAAGGTTGAACTAGAAGACCTCCAAGGTCCCTTCCCAACTGCTATTCTGTTATTTGGATAATCTGCATTTATTGGATGCTTTGTCCTTCCAATCAACCATTTTTTTGGTTTTATGTTTCTATTCAATTTTACATTTTTATGTTGCAAACCACCATTCTGGAGCCTGGTGGTATAAAGACATATTAAATAAATCAGCAAAGGGTGCCCAGGTTGGAGCAACCTTTAGCTTGACAATTCTGGAATGTTTGAGTTGACAAGGCTGAGCAGGAGACATTGTCTTTCAAGTTTCAAAGATGACTTTGAAAAGCATGTCACCTGCTTTCAGTTCTTTCCATTCTGAAAATGTGCCTGGCAACATTTTGCCTAGAAGCGGTTTACCATCCTGCCTCTTAGAGCCCGAGGCCAGCACAGAATTAATTGATTCTTATTGCCTTCTGCATAACTCACACCGAGATCCTAAGTCATCGTGAAATTAATGGCATACCATTTTAGCAAATCCAATCCCCCCCCCCAGCAAAATAAATAGATGTACACCAGTTTCCCCAATTTGCCTCTTTTGGTATGTTAAGAGACCACCCTGCCCCCTCAGGAGCAATTACACTGAATGGAAGGGATGAGATTTGTCATCTATAAGATATATGTGCATCTGAGAAGCCACAAGTTAGAAAAAGATTGTTTTAATGTCTCCCCCACTTGCAAGGATTTGGTGGATCTGACCCAGCCTTAGCCTTTCTATCTCAAATGAATGAGACTAATTCAAACATCAAATGAATTTTCCCCATACATCATTTATCGCAGTTGTTTTTAAAGATAGTATCTTTTTTCCATTCCTTCTAAAAACCATCCATCTATGTTTCAGCCAGCAGCAGAGTGAATGTTGCAAAAGATGAAATGAATAATCCAGAAACTGACCTATTTTAAAACATGTTAACTGCTGTGGCTTCTCATGAAAAGTCTTTGGAATTGTAGCTGGGACGGTGGGGAAGCTGAAAACGCTGTTTTAGTTCTCCAGTCCCTTTTTACTAGATTTCCTGGGAAAGAGGCTTTATTTATTTATTTATTTATTTATTTTTTACTTGTTTATTTTAACAACTTCTAAGGCAGCCCATCTCACTACAGTGGTGCTGGGCAGCTGACAATACATTAAAAATGAAAAATAGTGGAAAAACTCAATTGAATTTTAAAAAATACAGCAAAAGGTTGAGCAAGATATAAATAAGTTCCAAAGTTTTAAAAAAGATGGAAAGAATTAAAAT
The DNA here is from genome assembly GCA_015471245.1 of Laticauda colubrina. NCBI lineage: Eukaryota > Metazoa > Chordata > Lepidosauria > Squamata > Elapidae > Laticauda > Laticauda colubrina. Next base: position 5,330,394 of record BLBF01000077.1, on the reverse strand, counting down.
AACGTTACTGTAGCCAATGCTTTAAATTTATATTTTAATTACAATAGGTTAATTTCTGTAGACTAGCCATACCCAATTCCTGCAATTGTTCTTGATATGTTTTAGCTTCCGGTCCCCTAATCATCTTTGTGGCTCTTCTCTGTACTCTTTCCAGAGTCTCAACATCTTTTCTCAAAGATCTTTAGAAACAACATGAAAGCAGGTCTTCTCCATAGTTGTATCAATATAGGGGTTTATTTGGCTGCTATGTTGTAATACCCTCCAAATATTAGTGTGTTGTAGGCACTCTAAAAAAATCGCCACTTTCAATCCTGCTTCTTCCAGCCACTAATTCTCACTCTATTTTTATTTATTTATGTTAAATTCAGGTGATGACAAATTGTTCTGTATATCTATCACATCTCACATTTTAAATTGAGGGCGCAGAACCAACATTGTGGTTTGGCATACTTTGGAGTCCTAGGAGGCCGGTCTTGTTATGCTGTCTAAAGCAATGCTGATTGATTTAAGAGATTGTCATTATGCTATTCTTCATAATATTCAAGAGATTTGATGGAAATACATCCAGAAATAATATCATATAATGGAAATCTGTATTATCGAAATAGTGTAATGTTTGTGGAAATAAACAGAGTTATTGCTTAATAACACAGAGAGAGAGAGATGAGAGAAAATAATTGAAGAGAGAGAGAGAGAGAGAGAGAGAGAGAGAGAGAGAGAGAGAGAGAATGATATGTGGGGAGAGAGATATAGGATGATAGATAGATAGATAGATAGATAGATAGACAAACAGACAGATAGATAGATAGAAAGATAGATGCTAGAGATGATAGACAGATGATATAGAATCACTCCATCTCTGTCTGTCTGTCATTCTCTCT
>BLBF01000077.1:5284423-5328972 GCA_015471245.1 Laticauda colubrina | reverse complement strand
TTATTATTATTATTATTATTATTATTATTATTATTATTATTATTATTATTATTATTATTCTAACCCCTTTTCTCCCCATCCTTCACCCGCCTGCTCCAGGCTGCATTCCCTGCAAGATGCCACAGGCTATGTTTCTATGCTGCATAAGTCAGATGACAAGATTATTAATGGGAGCGGGGCAATGTCATATCGTATTTCATGCATATTCATGAACAATGGTGGTGGTGTGTAGCTGGGACCATGAGCCACGAGAAAAGCAAAAGAATGGAGAAGGGGAAGCAGGGAGGAAGAAAAGAGGTGGTCTATCCCCTCCCAACAGGCAGAGCCTGAGGGAAGGGACTCCACTTTGTTGGAAGACATATCCATATTCCAAGCCTGGAGAAAGACACTGGAAACATGGAAGCTGATTGGAAAGAGGGTTTAATGCAGTGGTGTGTTTCAAAAATTGTTACCACTGGTTTGGTGGATGCGGCTTGGTGGGCACGATTTGTGTGTGTGCGCACACCAAATGTGCATTTTGGGCAGGTGCAGAGGCGTTTTGAGTCACATCCTACAATACTGCACCCTCCCTGATACTTCAGCAGCTAATTGCTGTGCTGCACAAAGCGGCTGCGCTTCAAAAGCAGTATGAGAGCCCGGGCAGGTGGGTGAGTCCAACAGCAGAGCATTGGAGAGAAACCAGTTAAGTCTCCACTGATCATCGTCTCTACTAGCTCGGCAGAACCAGGCAGAACTAGAAGAATATCACCACTGGTTTAATGGTGAAGCAGAAGCGCATGGGTGCTTCTGGGCAGCTGACTGCATGGAGTTGAGAATGAGGGTTATTTATATCTTCTCTTGGGTCTTGCCCTTGAGCTTCCTATTCCTGTGCAAGAACATGTATTCTATTGGCTGGGTCTGTAGGTTAACTGAGAAGTTTGGTTGAAGACTGGAGGGTAATGCAGTGTGTCCAGGTGGTTTTGCAATGCAGTGAGCCCTGCTGCTAGATAATCCTATTATGTCCTGGAGTGTCATATCTGAATCCCATCACCATGGAGCTGGAGGTCTTTTGTCTTGTAGATAGGCTGGCCCAGTGCTTCTCAATGGGCACCAAATATCTGCTGGGGGGCAAGGAGCTGAAACTTTGAGTTTCTATCTCTCTTACAATTTCTATTTTTCTTTTAGGGGAAATATAATATTGTGCCTTTTTAAATATTTCTCAAAATATTTCATTCTTCTAGGAGAGGGGTAGGGGTTAACTTTCTACAGCTTCCTTTCATGGGGAGTTTCATGTTCCCATGTCTAAGAACTGGTGGGTTTGGGTGGGTGTATTACCAAAAGTAATCTGGGAAGGAAGAGAAATACAGGTGGCATTTCAATTTCTGACAATTGTTGGGCCCAAAATTTAAGGTTGCAAGGGGAGACACGGTTGTGAAGTGAATTTTGCCCCATTTTACAACCTTTCCTGCCACCACTGTTAAGTAAATCCACTGCAGTTGTGAAGTTACTCACAGGGCTGTTCAGTGGAACTGGCTTCCCCCCATTGTCTTTGGTCGTCAGAAGTTTGCAAAAGGGGATCACTTGACCCCCAGGGGATGCTGCAACCATCATAAATATGAGTAAGTTGCCAAGCATGTGAATTTTGATCACGCAACAAGAGAGATGCGGCAACAGTCGGTAAGTGTGAAAAAATGCCCATAAGTCACTTTTTTCAGTCCCATTGTAACTTTGAACGGTCACTAAATGAACTGTTTATAAATCGAGTATGACCTGAACTCCTTGCCAAGATGTGGCCAGTGCCCATGACCATAAATTCCTCTCTTTTGTTAGCAGATCCTTCCCTCAATCAATGAAAAAATGTTATTAATAGCTGGGTCTATATCTCTAAGGAGAACTGTTGGTACGGCACAGCTTTCTTTTCTTGAAGATAAGAGACCAGAAGGAAAAGCAAAGCAGAAGGAAAAAAATCAATTTCATGTCATCGCCAACAAACGGACAAAATAAACCCACCCGTCCTGAAGAATGCTTTCTATCAAAATTTGGATAATGGGCAATTAGAATTAGTGAACCAATATAAAAGCAGCTGGTTAATTGCTGATGAATTCTGGCTGTATTTCTCCTCTTTGTCCCACCAAAGCATGATGACCTATTATGGAATACAGGTAGTCCTTGACTTATGACCACAATTGAACCAAACATTTGCTAAGTGAAACATTTGTCAAGTGAGTTTTTGAAACTATTTTGCAACCTTCCTTGCCACCGTTGGTTAAATGAATCATTGCAGTTGTTAAAGAAGTAATGTGATTGTTGAGTGAACCTGGTTCTAACAATCCTAAGTTGCATTAACAGTGGGATACAATCAAGATCAAAGGAGGTACTACAACCATTCTATAAAGCCTTAGTAAGGCCACACCTACAGTTCTGCATCCAGTTTTGGTCACCACACGATAAAAAAGAGGTTGAGACTCTAGAAAAAGTGCAAAGAAGAGCAACTAGGATGATTAGGGACTGGAGGCTAAAACATACAAAGAACGGTTGCAAGAACTGGGCATGGCTGTTCTAGTGAAGAGAAGGACCAAGGGAGAAAGGAGAGCAATCTTCTAATATTTGAGGGGCTGCCAAAGAGAGGATGGGGTCAAGCTATTTTCCAAGGCACCTGAAGGCCAGACAAGGAATAATGGATGGAAATTGATCAAAGAGTGATTCAACCTGGAAATAAGGAGAAATGTTCTGACAGTGAGAACAATCAACCAATGGAACAGAAGCTGCCTTCAGAAGTTGTGGGAACTTTATCACTGGAAGCTTTCAAGAAGAGATGGGACTGTCATTTGTCAGAAATGGTGTAGGGTCACCTGCTTGGGCAGCGGGTTGGATTAGATGACCTACAAGGTCCCTTCCAACTCTGTTCATTTTTATCTGTATCTGTGTCTAAATAGGTTGTAATTGAAAGCAAAAGAGCCATTTGTTTTTTCATCCAAGCCAGCAAAGGAGGAAAAAAGTAGGAAATTCCCACCAACAGATTAGAACAATGGGAAGAACATGACACCAATATCAGAACAGAGGAAATAACATGTTAATAGCATTTTGAGTTCTCCTGGTGTCTCGTCATCAGCATTTTTATTGCCACTTTCTCTCTGAAAAGAGTATCAGAATTTATTGAACCAGTATGTCTCCATCAGCTTTGATAAAATATATTTTATTCAATAAGAGATGGAATAATGTTTATCTATGAACTAAAAAGAAGGAAAGAAAAGTTACATACCATATCATTGTCCCATGGCATGGCAGTGCAAGCTATGTACTGAATGTACACTTTTTTCTGAGAAAAAATTGAACTGGATCTCTGATTCTCAGATGTCCCCCCAAAATTAGAGTTCTGTGAATGCAAAATTTTTGATCACGTAGAACCCTTCCGCCGTTTGACAGATGTTATAGAAAAAAATATCTTCCAGCTTAAAGAAGCTGGAAAATATGGGGTAGAAAATATGATTTGTGCTATCTTTCCTTCCTTTCTTCCTTTCTTCTTTCCTTCCTTCCTTCTTTCCTTCCTTCCTTTCCATTTGCCAATCCTAACTTCTTTTTATCTTTTCCTTTCTTTTCTCTTTTTTTGTGTCTCTTTCTTTCCATTCTTTTTCTCTCTCCTTTTCTTTCCCTCTCTTCCTTTGCCTGTTTATTCCCTGCTAATTACTCTTTGTCGAAACCCTCTTAGAAGTTCATCCGAACCCATTCTGAGTCCTTGTGTGAACAAGTCCCAAGCAAGATTATTTTTTTTAGTGAATATAGGCTGGAATGAAGCTTAAAGTCCTTCCCAGTGTTGCTTGGAAATAGACCTTGGATATACTTTTCTGCAAACTGCTAAGTCAGTTTCAACTACCAGGTTGACCAATTTCCACAAACTAAAGAATTTAACAGCAGTCATCCCCTGGGGAAGAAATATAACACACGTAAAATCTCTTCTTGAAAATGTTGGTAGTTGGTTTTTACATACTGTAAGCCTCAGGCGAACTACTTGGATTTCACTTCAAACAGACTGAGCATCACTGAAAAGGATTAACTTCTCTCACTGTCATCCAATTTCTCAAGAAAAATCTTGGCTGGCCTTTCAGTATTAAAACGTTCCAACAGGTATTACATGGGAATTTAAATCCTAGATCACTGTCATTCCAATAGATATAAACTATTAAAGATATCTTTCTTTCCTCCTTTCCTTTCCTTTCCTTTCCTTTCCTTTCCTTTCCTTTCCTTTCCCCTCCCCTCCCTTTCCTTTCCTCTCCTCCTTTCCCCTTCCCTCCCCTTCCTCTCCCCTCCTTTTCTTTTCCTTCTCTTCCCTTCCCTTCCTCCCATTTCTTTCCTTCCTTCCTTCGCTTCCTCATCCACACAAATCCATCCTGTTTGGCACTCTGAAAAAGGAGAATATACTGGTGTACATTTATGGTAAGATGCTTTGGCTGACTTCACTGACAAGGTAGGGACTGGGATAGGCTTCAAAAAGCTTTTGCAGTTATGCTGTAGAAAGCAATTGGGGTGTTCTCAGGTGAGTAAACCCGAGATCACTTAGGGATAAGCTATCAAGAGCAATGCTTGTATCAAAATCAAGTTTAAGATTTAGCCAATGACTTCTTAAGCCCAGAAGCAGGCTAGCCCCACCGATAACTGATGGATGAGGTATAAATTAGCTCTCTGCAGTCAGAGAGCTAGTTATCAGCCATTAATAAGGTAAGTTTGAATCCTGGTGACTTTATAGACCAGCTCATATACTCGTAATCCTTGACTTTCAACCACAATTGAGCCCAGAACCTCCACTGCTGAGCAAAACAGTTGTTAAGAGAGTTTTGCCCCATTTCCTGCCACAGTTGTTCAATGAACCACTGCAATTTGGTCGCTGTGATATAAAAAAAGATGTTGAGACTCTAGGAAGAATGCAGAGAAGACCCACAAAGATGATTAAAGGACTGGAGACTAAAACATACTGTCAGTGTTCCAGCAAACCTCCATTCCAATCAATAACTCCAAGGCAGACATATCTCAAAGGTATCTTTATTTGGATAGTCAACTGACACATCTGTGGAATCCCGAATCTGAAAGTTTTCTGGCTTCCTTGCAATATTCAAAGCTACTACCCCCCCCCCCTCCTTGGCCGTCATCACATCACATGGCCCAATCACGATCCGTCCTGAAGTAAGATCCTGATTTTATTCTGTGCCATACTCAATGACCTTGAATTAATAAAAGAATTTTATTTTGTCTGTTCAGAACTACTCAGTTGAATCCCCCTTCCCAGTTTCTCAGATTATGTGGCAGCATAGGAACTCAATATGGCTTCCAAAGCTGACAAATATGAAGAACAGTTGCTGGAATTGGGTATGTTTAGTTTGATGAAAAGAAGGAGTAGGTGTGATTTGATAGCAGTCTTCCAATATCTCAGTGGTTGCCACAAAGAAGAGAGAGTCAAACTATTCTCCAAGGCACCTGAGGTCAGGACAAGAAGTAATGGGTGGAAACTAATCAAGGAGAGAAGCAACCTAGAACTAAGGAGAAATTTGCTAACACTGAAGACAATTGACCAGTGGAATGGCTTGTCCTCAGAAGTTGTGAATGCTCCAACAGTGGAAGTTTTTAAAAAGATTTTGGATAACTATTTATCTGAAGTGGTGTAGGGTTTCCTGCCGAAGCAGGGGGTTGGACGAAAGGACCTCCAAGGTCCCTTCCAACTCTGTTATTCTATTCTATCTGAGTTGTTAAGTTAATAGCACAGTCATTATGTGAATCTGGCTTCCTCACTGACTTTGCTTGGTAGAAGTTCGCAAAAGGTGATTATTTGTCCCCAGGACATTGCACCCATCATAAATACATGCCAGTTGCCAAGCATCCTAATTTTGATCACGTGATCACAGGGATGCTTTAATAGTCCTAAGTATGAAAAACAATCATAAGTCACTTTTTTCAGTGCTGTTATAACTTTGTAAAAGGTAAAGGTTCCCTTCGCACCTATGTGCTTGTCATTTCCAGCTCTAGGGGGTGGTGCTCATCTCCGTTACAAAGTTGAAGAGCCAACGCTGTCTGAAGACATCTCTGTGGCCATGTGGCTGGCATGACAAAATGACAAAGGCACACAGAATGTTGTTACTTTCCCACCAAAGGGGTCCCTATTTTTTTACTTGCATTTTTATGTGCTTTTGAACTGTTAGGTTGGAAGCAGCTGGGACAAGTAACGGGAGTTCACTCTGTGACGCAGTACTAGGGATTTGAACTGCCAAATCTTAACTTTGAACGGTCACTAAACAAATGGTTGGAAGACCAGGACTGCTTGTAATATTTTATGTTACCACGGAGGTGGTTTCTTCTCCATGCCATGAAAATGTGAATGCTCTGTTGGATACCGGACATCTCCCTTCTTGATCACATCACAAATGACACTATTCAACAACATTTTGGTGTGGCACCAATTATAGAGAAGATGAGAGATGGCTGACTCTGCTGGAATGGACATGTCCAGAGAGAAGCACCTTCCACCGCAGCCAAGACTGCCTACCAACTAGACGTCAATGGCCAGATATCCCATGGGCATCCAAAACAGAGACGGCAAGACACTATCAACAAAGATATGCAAGCCATAGGCCTATGCCCGGGAGACGCAGCTGACCGTAGTGTTCAATGATCCAAAAAGTGGACCTTGAGCTGCAGGAATACACTAGGAAGAAGAAGAGAGGTGGTTTCTCCTAATTTGATTTTTCCTTCTGAACTTAGCCTCCACTCCTGATATTCCTTCAGAGGTGGTATTCAACTGGTTTTGATCATTTCTGGAGAACCGGTAGCAGAAATTTTGAGTAGTTCAGAGAACCAGCAAATCCCACCCCTGACTGGCCCTGCCCCCAAGTCCCAGCTGATCAGTTGGGTCTTCTTTTGTTGCCCTGCATAGGAAAATGGAGCTGGAAAGCAGGTTGGTGGGATGGGGAGGGAATGGGGATTTTGTAGTAAGCTTCCCCCAGGAGTAGGGAGGGAATGGGGATTTTGCAGTCTCGTTCCCCTGCCACGGCCACCAAACCACACCACATCCACCAAGCCACCCCCACAGAACTGGTAGTAAAAAATATTTGAGTCCAACCCTGATATTCTTTTGATAGCGTTCTGTCCAAGCCCTAACCTTACTTCTAACCCTGCTTGTCCTCCAAGCTCAGTTAAGGTTTGGCCAAGTGTTACTATCTGCTGAGATGGATGGCATTCAGAGACTGACCAAGGAGAAGAGGACACAAATAAACAGCATGCTTGATTTCCTCTGATTGATAATCGCTCCAGGACAATCAGAAGAATGGACTCCTTTGTACTCTGCTTAAATAGCATGTTGTTGCAGGATATTACAACAGCTTTAAGCCTCAACTGGATAGATTAATTTAATGGTGGATGGACTCACCGATGCTCATTACTCAACATAGCTGATAATGAATCTCCTATATTCAGAAAATGAAAAACTCTCAGATTTATGCATCTGACTTGCAGCAGCCTTTTGTCTGGCCACACAGCTCTTTTTTTCTTTTTTTCTTTTTAGTCTTCGCTCAACCTCACGTTCCCCTCTCCAGACGATGACAAACAATAGATCAACTTAACGCAAAAGCATTTCTCTCATGCGTCCACCTTCTCTCTTCTTGTCCTTTATAACTGTTGACAATGGCAGAAACTTCAGACTTGCAAACAGAGCAAAGCAGACCCCATCTCCATTGCAAACCCACCTATTTATTATTATTTTTCGCCTCCCTTTTCTTTTTGAGACATTTTCTGACAACAATAATCCTTTTAAATGTTGGTTCTGCCGAGCAGCATAATGGACCTTCCCTCCAGTTTTCTGACCGGCCAAGCTCATAATGAGCATTTAATTATAGTTTATACAGACCACTTCGGTCTGGGTGGAAAGAGCTGCTTTGTTACAGTCAATGAAGTATTTAAAGCTACATCCAAGGTAGGAACGGCTTTATTAAACACTTGGGTAAGCAATAATAAACTAACATTGATCGAGCAACTTGATAGCTCTCTTTTATGTTCTCAGAGAAGGGAAACTGGGAGAAAAAATAGACTCAAGAATTTAAAGTAACTTGGCACAGTAAAAGAATGCATTCACATGGCTGCCCTGGGAGGCCTGTTTGATGTAACTCAATCTTCCACTTGTCCCAAAAGTTGCTTTACTTTCCTCTTCAAAGTACAGAAAAAAACATAATTTGAAACTACCAAGGAGACGGAGAAAAGAAACTCTCAGCTGCCCTCTAAGGAAGAATGTTGCTAAGCATGAACTTCTTTGCAACTATTAATGTTCAATAGCTTTGCAAATAACAATAACAATAACAACAACAACAACAACAACGACAACGATGATGATGATGATGATGATGATGATGATGATGATGATGATGAATCACAGTGGAACTGAAGAAAGGGAAGGTTGTAGAAAGTGATAGAATTGAAATCCCAATGGACAAACCATCAAATGCCACCAACCTGAAGCCTACAAATACCTGAGCATACTGCAGCTGGACAATATCAAACATGAGCAAGTGAAAAATGTGGTCAGAAAAGAATACACACAAAAGGTCAGAAAACTTCTAAAAAAGCAAACTGAATGGCGATAACACCATCAAGGCTATAAATACCTGGGCCATACCTCTCATCAGGTTTACTGCTGGGATAGTAAACTGGACACAGGCAGAGCTGGACAGCTTGGATAGGAAAACAAGAAAACTGATGACCATACACTATGTGCTGCACCCGCATAGTGATGTTGACAGGCTATATTTGCCCAGAAAAGCAGGTGGCAGAGGACTTTTGCAAGTGAAGCAGACAGTCAAAGTAGAGAAGCATGTTCTAGCAGATAATGTGAAAGACAGTGTTGAACCAGCTTTGATGGAGGTCAACAAGAGGAAGCTGCTCAAAGTGCAGCAAACCAAGAATCAATACAGGAAAACAGCGGTGCAAACTCGGGCTGACAGCTAGTGTAACAAAGCACTGTCTGAATAGTTTCTTGAAAAGATCCAAGGAAAAATAGACAAGGAAAAGACCTGGTTATGGCTGACCAACGGAACACTGAAGAAAGACAGAAGGCCTGATTCTTGCAGCCCAAGAACAAGCCATCAGAATGAATGCAATCAAAGCCAGAACAGAACAATCTGCTGACGACCCCAAATTCAGACTCTACAAAGAAGCGGATGAAACCATTGATCACATACTGAGTTGTTACAAGACAATAGTTCAGACTGACTACAAACAACATCACAACACAGTCACTCAGTTGGTCCACTGGAACTTGTGTCACAACTACCATCTGCCTGTAGCAAAGAACTGGTGGGTCATAAGCCTGAAAAAGTGGTCGAAAATAAGCATGCAAAACTACTGTGGGACTTCCAAATACAAACTTACAACATTTTGGAACACAATACCCCAGATATCATGATTGTGGAGAAGAAAAAAGTGTGGATCATTGACATTGCCATACCTGGTGATAGCAGAATTGATGAGAAACAACTTGAAAAAGTCACCAGATATCAGGACTTGAGAATCGAATTGCAGAGACTCTGGCATAAACCAGTGCAGATGGTTCCAGTGGTACTCGGCACCCTGGGTGCTGTGCCTAAAGACCTAGGCAAGCACTTAAAGACAATTGGTCTTTAAAAAGACAAAATCAACCTTGGTCAGTTGCAGAAGGCCACCTTTCTGGGATCTGCTCGCATAATCTGCCAATACAACACACAGTCCTAAATGCTTGGGAAGTGTTCGACTGGTGATTTGTGATATTGCAATACCTGGTGATGCACAAATTGAAGATGTGCAGCAAGAAAAAAATCACAAATTATTGGGACTTACAAATTGAAGTTTTGCAACTTTGGAAAAAGAAATAATGTCTTATCCCAATTGTAATTGGAGCCCTTGGAGTAAATACCTAAAGGGATACCTTGCTATTGAAAATTCTGAATTTATCAGACTTGACTGCCCTGATTCTACAAAAACCCATGCTACTTGGAACAGCTTATATCCTCTGACACGACCTGAACAGTCCCTAGGTCCTTGGTTAGGACTCTAGCTGTTGAGCTATCAACCAGCCCCAAAGGCTGAATCTCACTAAAGAATAAACAACAACAATAACAACAACAACATTGCCTTACTGCACCAAAAATGTGAAAATAGAATAAATAAGAATAAAAGTGACCTTTTAGAGCCACAGCAAGGACTTACCTAAACTCCAGTTTCCACCATGAGCCTCTCAAAAGCCCAAGAACACCAAAAGATGACCAGTCCTTATTTTATCTCCAGTATGTTGTGTAGACTTCCGTCCATCCATCCTTGTGGCATAGAATGGTCTCTAGTCCAAATTTTACACAGCAGATGCATGTGCGTTTTCCTATTATATCCACATTTGCTTCAGAAAATAGGGTGTTTCTTGTATTTTCAATTGCCCTGTCTTGTGAGATACATCAATATATTAGTATTCTTGTCTCTCAGTTGCTGGTTGTGGTGAAGGTGTTTAAGCAGTGAAAGAATGGGTTTTTTGGAAATTCACAGCGGAATGGCAGCAAACAGCTAGGAATCAAGGAGAAACTCGAATGGGTGATTTTCTTCACATTCTGAAGACCTTTGGTACAACTTCCAGCATCTTTACTTGAAATTATTGGGTTGCAATTAAGGCGCAATGACACAAATAAGTTCATGGTTTGGGAACCTAATGTAAGTCAATTCATTTTCATGTTTGTGATTTTAATTGGATAGTCTAATGACTATTCAGTTCAATGAAGATTTGTATGCAACAAGTTTATGCACTGTTGATTCCATGAGTTCAATCAAATCCACTTTGTTGGATTTGAACAGCCTTGGTCCTTCCATTTGAAAATTCATATTGAAAGAAGTCCTGCTTCTGGTTTCAATTATGTCTTCACACCATTGCTATGGAAACTAGCAGTTTGCTCAAGGTTGAGGAGATAGCAGCAGACCAGAAAGCCAAAGCCAAACCAAAACAAAGTCTTTGAAAAAGAAATCTGCCTGAGTGGTTTTACTTTTAACACAGAAGCACACAATCCAGTCCAAAGTTCCAAAAGCTATATCAGGGCAATCAGCCAGTCTAGTGGTCAGAATTTCTTGAGCAGAATCCACACAAATATCATGCAAGATCAGATAGTTGACTCCAATGAATGATCATGGGTCAGGGCTGCCTCTTAAATCAGGCTGCAGCCAGATGTGTTTAATCAAGGGATTTGTTCCCTTACCTTGCAAGGAGCCTCATATAACTATAATGTCTTCCCTTTCCTTTTCTTTTCTTTTCTCACCAGATGTGGGGGTTTGGAGACCTTATGTCAATAACATCTGACTATTTTGTTTAGGTGGTGTCTGTGTTTGATCAGGCTCAGGTAATTCTTGGCTTAGTGTCTCCTGAGGCAAATATTCCACAGGTGTTGCTGATGCAGACCTTTTCAAATTCAGAGTTGGCGTCTGCCCATGCCCATGCCATAATTGATGGTTCAATTAATTTGCCCTCTGATAAAAGCTTGGAATTGAAGTTTAGCACAAATTTTTCATAGATTGTTTCCGAACACATCAATCATATTTTAGCTTGTGAGAAAAATCAATGCAACATATCCTGTCACTACAATTTAAAAGAATAAGTGAAGGCTATCTGGACCCATGTAAGCTGGATACACTTCTTCCATTGACCTGAGATATGCTCTCTTCATCAACCTGAAATATAACAGAATAACAGTTAGATGGGATCTTGGAGGACTTCTAGTCTAACCCCCCACTCAAGCAGGAGACCCTATTCTATTTCAGACAAATGACTGTCCAATCTTGGAAGTAAGCATTTCAACTGGTTAATTGTTTTAAATGTCAGGCAATTTCTCCTTAGTTCTAGACTGGTTCTCTCTGATTAGTTTCCATCCATTGCTTCTTTTCTTGCCTTTGGAGAACAGCTGACCTCTCTTCTCTGTAGCAGCCCCATAAATCTTGGAACATTGCTATCATATCACCCCTAGTCCTTTTCATCAAACTAGACATACCCAATTGCTTCCTTGGTGCTCATGTATCAATCATATGGGAGATACCTCCACTGTCTTGCAATGGATACATGAACCTTAATCCCTCTTATGTGATATATATTATGACAATATGCATCTAGAGTCCTAAGTAAAACATATATGGAGGAAACCTTATAGGATAACATTAACTATGAAAGATTAGGACTGTAGTAGCCATTTAGTTGAACTGTAGGGCTGGCCTTTACTATTATAGATTCAGTGGTTCAATATATGCATAAGAATTTATGTGATTCCCTTCATTTCAAAGCCTTGGAGAAGCTTCAAACTGCACTCTCAAATTTGACCGATGTAAGTTTTGAAAGTTGCAAATTAAGTCCAGGAAACAAAAACAACTTTAGAAAGAAACTTAAACCAATTCAACCTCAGGTCTCTTTGGTATAAAAAAAGAGGGAGGAGAAAAACTGTCAAGGTTTCAAGATTGATGTCTTCTCTTTAAAGTGGGCCCGCTCAGGAAACAGATTACAGCAAAAATACTGGAGCTCTATTGGTACGGTCCATAGGAGCAGAATCTTGAAAGCCTGACAGATCTAAACTGAGTAAGTCAATCAACAGAGTGTAATGGCTGCCTGAAGTTTTGAGATTGGAAGCATGCACAATGTATCATGAGCTCTTTAGATGAGTTGCCAGACTGAAAATAACAATAATCAATACTCCTTTGTCTCTCAGGAGAGTTTTACTGATTTGACATAAGTATTCCCTCCCTAATCTCAATTTCCATTGCTTCATACTCCAATAGCCCCAGAATATTCATTCTATCATCAGTCAGTCAGTCAATCTAATAAAGGAAAAAAGCAATAGCACTTGGACTTATATACCACTTCATAGAGCTTTACAGACCTCTCTGCCCACTGCCAGTAGTTTGATCCTGACAGGCTCAAGGTCTAAGCACTTTACAGAATCATCATATTGCCCCCAAACAATCTGGGTCCTCATTTTATTGACCTGGGAAGGATGGAAGGCTGAATCAACCTTGAGCTGGTCAGGATCAAAATCCTGGCAGTCAGCTGAATTAGCCTTCAATACTGCATTCTAACCACTGCGCCACCACGGCTCTTAAAAATGCAAGAAATAAAACAATTTACACTTTTAAAAATTGTTGAGAATGTTTGCCAAGCAATGTCCCCATTTTTGTTATCAACGGTTAACTGATTGCACTGTTAGGTGATATCACTATATCTTGAAAGAAATGGAAAACTTGCCCTCAGAAATTTGAATAGACTTGCTATTGTCTTGCTATTTATATCTAATACAAGCGGTTCTACACAGCTCATCTTTAATCCCCATGCTTGTTAAGAAGCTTAAAGAGTAAAAAAAAAATCAGATGATTTCAGGGTCTTTTGGAGTTCAAGGTCAATATGATTATGTCCTTTCTTTCCTTTCTCTCTTTCTCTCCTCTCTCCCCCTCTTTGTAGTTAGCGTCATGGTCTCATCACAGTTTGCAAAGTTCAATTCCTTTTTGGTTCCCTAATTAGGAGCTGTCCAGGAATATATCTGGAGGCTTTTATATGTGAGATCAACCCTTTGCCCTGGGACCAATTATAGAAAAATAGCTTTACATATTTCAGTGTTTGAATATCTGATGTTCATACATGCTGTCATGTTTTATGGCAAGGCATGATAAGAGCTAGCCATTATCAGCCTGGGATGCAAACCTTCATGGAGATTTAAAACTCAGAATAGAGACATCATACTTGGATATATTATACGGTGAATGTCATCTTTAGATGTGTCAACTTGACTTGTGGTAATAATTATAAGGAGTAATGTGATGTTAATGATTGTAAATATTCTGTTCTATTACTAATACTTAAATTATAGAATTATAGATAAGGGAAAGGAAATTTAAATGATATTTTTTTTGAAAAACTATAAATTTTGCAGGATTTGAATAGTTCTTATTTTGGGAAGTGTGTATTGGCCTCTTCTAATTCAAATAATTGATCTGAGTTGGATCACCTAGGCCAAGGTTTCTCAACTTTAGCAACTTTAAGATAGGTGGACTTCCAACTCCCAGAATTCCCCAGTCAACATGACTGGCTGGAGAATACTGGGAGTTGAAGTCAACCCATCTTAAAGCTTCCAAAATTGAGCACCACTGGCCTAGGCGATTTGAGAAATCAAGCAAATTCACGAAAACTATCAAATCAGGTCAAGACAATCAAAGAATTGGTTTTCATTCCACGGTGAACCTGAATCATTGATTTCATTCAGAAACTCAACTCAGTTCAATGACCTTTGGATCAGATTAAGTTATAGCAGCTCACAAATGATGAATTTAACAATGGGAGAGAAAGTTACCTTTTGCAGTTGACTGATGGTGAATTTGTCAATGCCAATAATGTTCAAGTGGAACTCCAGATGTTTTGAAATGGCACCCAGGGTGCTTTTTACTATTGGTACTACCTTTGATTTCTTATGCCATAGGCATTTTCTACTTCTATTTGCAGGTCTTTGTGGTTTGTGGTTTTCTCCAGTTCTTTCTCTTCTAATCTGCTGTCTCCACTATCCAGACTTTTTTTGTCTTTCTTACCAACAATTGTTAAGTCTCTATTGTTGTTGTTGTTGTTGTTATTGTTGTTGTTATTATTAACAATAATGATAATTTTGTCTTCAATCAATCAGAATAGAGCTGGAGGAGACTTTGGAGGTCTTCTAGTCCACCCCCTGTACCATTTCAGATAGGTAGTTGTCCAGACTGTTCTTAAAAACCTCTAGTGATGGAGAGCCTACTACTTCTGGAGTCCAGCCATTCCACTGGTTAATTGTCCTCACTGTTAGGAAGTTTCTCCTTAATTCCAGGTTGCTTCTCTCCTTGATTTGTTTCCAGCCATTATTTTTCATCTTGCCTTCTGGTATTTTGGAAAATACCTTTTCTTTGTGGCAGTCCACTTATTTTCCAAAGGCAAAGCGAGAAATAATGTGTGGAAATAGTACAGATCCTATATAATAAGAGGCTCTGCTTATTATGGACATGCCTTAATTATTACCAGTGGAGCTGTACATTGGAGTTGCCCTTGAAGATCACTCAGAGGCTTCACCTAATCCAGAATGCAGCAGCACAGGCAGTGATGGGCACAGCTTGGTATGCCCATATGGCACTTCTGTTATCTAAGCTATCATGGATGCCATTCTACTTCAGGATGACAAGGAGTGAAGCAACTTGGAATGAAGGATTGTTGTAATGACGAGGCAGTCGAGTTGTTTGATCATGAACAACTGAATCATGATGATCTTTATTGGTGTATAGTCTTGCATTTATACACATTTTTAGTTATCTTCCATCATTGGTTAACTTTGGTTACTGCTTAACTTTCGTTACTGTTCAGCACAGTAATCCACACAATTAATTATCTCTAGTTAAAGTCTAACATATGTTTACTTCCCCTCTCTAATTGCCTGAGTTGTATTTGCTTGGAAACATTCTTTATCTGAGGTTTGACATCTGAGACTGGAACATTCCTGCAATTACAACTCTACAAAGGATAAACTTCCTAACAGTGAGAACAATTAACCAGTGGAATAGCTTGCTTTTAGAAGTTGTAGAGGCTTCACCACTAAAGGTTTTTAAGAAAAGACTGGACAACCCATCTGTCTGAAATAGTATAAGCTCTCCTGCTTGAGCCTTTATATATTGGAACAATGCTATCTTTTATTATTTGGAAACAGATCTTTCTTACCATAAGCATTCCACTGGATTTCATCTTATCCTAATAGGTAAGTAGCTCACTGTCGTAACAATCTGCAGGGAAAGATGGGATTTGAGAACATTTTATTGGCATTATAGAAACATAACTTCTCTTCCAGTGTATTTATTATACTTCAGCATTACCAAAATCTAAACTGCATGATTCAGCAAAGTGCAAGCTCTTTAAAATGAAAGAATAGGTGAGAAAAAGTCAAGCACAATTTTTTTTTCTCTTCAGATGAACATTTTATGAAAAATAATGGCTGGACATCAGCTGAATTATTGTGCCCATATTTAGGAAATATTTCAAAGAGATATTCCTAAATAAACAGTGTCTTTTCACTTCCCTTTCCACTTGGGGATAGTTTAAAAATAGGTTTTATATGTTCTTGTAAATGTCAACTTCATTCTGTGGGTCTGTTACTGTCCCAAAGTAATTGAATTAGTTATGTTGGGTGTTTGGTAGAAGAATTATATCCTATACAAGGAGGAAAAGTAACTTTAAAAACCTGAGCTTTATTTTCATGATAAAAATCATAGAATTGTAACAGAACAAGTGCTCCCTTCAGGAATATATTAGATCTAGATTAATCCCATCAAACTAAACAAACAATGCACTCAAATAACATTATGAGCGTTCAAACCATATAAATCTCCAAAATTTATGGAAAATTAGAAACATGGGAATGAAGATGAAAGGTATCAAAATTATGCACAATGTAATTGAAATACTGATTCAGTTCGGGTTTACATATTTTGCACTCTGATTTAATTTGTAAAATCACTCCAATTCTGCTCAGATATCTAAACTGGATTATTGGCTGAAATCATACCCATTTGGACTTCCAAATCAGACAAAAACAAAAACTTTTGAATATGTGAAGAAATCACCAACCATATCATCCTTGTCAACTCAAAGATATCCAGTTTAATTTGATTTATTCTCACTGATTTGCTGATTCAGTTGGAAAGTCAATACAGTTTGGACTTTATTTGGATATTTATTTCAATCAGAGATCATTTTAAATGTGCATACAACACATTTGGTGTAAACAAAACATAAGCACACAAAATGAAGTCTGGAAGCTTTCGAGAAGAGATTTGACTGCCATTTTTTAGAAATGGTGTTGGGTGTCCTGCTTGGGCGAGAGGTTGGACTGGATACCTACAAGACCCCTTCCAACTCTGTTAATCTATCTGTCAAAGTAAGCATATTCAAAATTCCAAGCTGTAGAATAATAACATATAAAGACTAAAAGGCAGTAGCTCATATTAGAAATCCCTTAAACAATAGTTAGTTCATACAAACTGTGATGAGTTTAATTCCCTTAACTTCTGATGTCAATTATAATTGATCAGAACCTAGCCAGTTTGATATAATTTTGTATTAAATTAACTAAAAGGTAAATCAAAGGTAATTTAATCAAATGCTTACACACCTTTGATCAAAATATTTAAAATAATTCATAATTGTCTAAGGGAGATAATCCCAGGCTCATGGCAGAATCAGCATCTTTCACAATCATTTTTATATGCATTGAATGAAATAGACTTCTTATTATTTGTCATTATTTATTTTTTGGCTATTACATTTTGCAGAAAGCTTTCACCTTACAGGTAAAGTTCAGGTGTGAATCAATATGGTCAGCTTCTGAAGTCATTTTCATTAAAAAAAAAAACCCCAAAACAAAACAGAGTAACAAAATAGAATTGGAAAGGATCTTGGAGGTGGTCAAACAGGAGACATTGTACCATAACTCTGAAGGCAAATCATTCCAATAATTAATTGTTCTGCCAGGAAATTTCTCCTTAATTCTAGGCTGCTTCTCTCCTTAGTTTCCAACCATTGTTTCTTATCTTGCTTTCTGGTGGCAGCCCCTCAAATATTGGAACACTGCTATCGTGTCATCCCGAGTTCTTCTTTTCTCTAAACTAGCTATACCCAATTCCCAAGAATAACTGTTATACCCAACAGTTCTACCCAGTTATACCCAAGAATAACTGTTCTTCATACATTTTAGCCTCCAGCCCACAAACCATCTTTGTTGCTCTTTTCTGCACTCTTTCTAGAGTTTCCACATCTTTTTTTATATTGTGGTGACCAAAACTGGATGTAGTATTCTAAGTGTCGTCTTACCAAAGCTTTATAAAGCGGTACTAAAGGCCCTGTCACATTGGCCACGGATGCAAAATGTTTGTAAAAAGGACACAGCGGACGAGAAAATGTTCCATCTGTTGTTATCCGCTCTTAAAACAGCCCCAAATTTGCATAAACAGAGCGGACAACAACGGAAAGAAACGGACGGGGAGAGGACATAGGGTGGATGGAAAGTGGATGCTCCACGGAAGCCTAGCGGATGGAAGCGGATGGGAGCGGATGGCACATCCGCAGGGCTTCCGGGGGAGCACAGTGAAGCGGACGCGTAGTGGAAGGAGTGGATGCAGAGCAGATGCAGAGCAGATGCAGAGCAGATGAAGCGGATGCAGAGCGGAAGCCTAGCGGATGCACAGCATTAACTGCACATGCGGGGAGGATGCATTGCGTCAGCCCCATGAATATAAAGGGAAGCAGCTCGCAAGCAGGTCACCATTCAGAGGAAAGACCTGCTGCCAGACACAGCTCCAGCCAGCCAGCCAGCAAGCCAACAACCCAACAATCATGGGGAAGAAGAGAAAGCCTCAGCCATCTGTTGCCAGCCCTGGCAAGAGGGACAGGGCCACCATCCCACCCCCTGGCCCTGACTCTGCTTCTGCTGGGGCTTCTGCTACTCGGGCTCACTCTTCTGGTGCTGGAGCTTCTGCTGGCGCTGCTCCTGGTGCTGGTGCTTCTGCTGGTGCTTACTCTGCTGGCGCTGCTCCTGGTGCTGGGGCTTCTGCTGGTGCTTACTCTGCTGGTGCTGGTCCTGGTCCTGCTGGTCCTGCTGGTCCTGCTGGTGCTCCTGGTGCTCCTGGCCCTGCTGGGGCTCCTGGGGCTCCTGGCCCTGCTGGGGCTGCTGGTACTCCTGGTCCTGCTGGTGCTCCTGGTCCTGCTGGTGCTTACTCTGCTGCTGATGATCCTGGTGCTGCTGGTGCTGCTGGCGCTGCTGGTGCTGCTTTTGCTGCTACTGTTGTTGTTGCTGCTGCTGCTGGTGGTGGTGTGGAGGAGCAGCCCCTACAACCTCGAAGCCCCTCTGATGACGGCCCATATGGCCCTGCCAGAGGGAGGAAGAGGCAGACACGTGAACAGGAGAGGAGGCAATACTCAATCGAAGAGGAACATGAGGATGAGGTGCTGGAATGGCTGAGGGAGAACGAGTATCTATGGCGGAAGGGATACAGGCTCTATCGAGACACCAAAAGGAAGCAGGCTGCTTGGAGAGAGAAGGCGGAGAGCCTGGGCTACACTTCAGAGGTGCTCCTCGGCTGGTGAAAGCACATGCACACCTGGTACAGGAAGCTGCACCTCAAGAAATCTGGCCAGGCTGCAGTCAAGCTGACAGACCGAGAGACCTACATGATGGCCAAGTGCAGCTTCTTGGAGGGTGAGATCCACCACCGAGGAGCAGCCCCTCTCACAACCCTCTCTCTCAGGCAGCCTGCTGAGAGCCAGTCCTCTTCTGGCCAAGAGTCAGCTCCTGTGTCCAGGCAGGTATATGTGGAGTGTGCCACGATGGAGACCCCCCTGACAGCTGCACTACCCATGGCAGAGCATGTGGAGGACGCCCTGACGCAGTGGGAGCAAGGACAGGGCACTTCCACCACAGGCCAACCCCCATCCACCCCCAGCTCCACCTCCACAGAAAGGCAGAGAGGCAGAGAGGTAGACAGGAGGGGCAGAGCCACACTGTCCTGCTGGAGATCAGGGACACCATCAGAAGCAGCGTAGATCTCCTCTCTCAAATGGTACACACCGACGTCCCATCCTCCAACTGCAAGCCCTTCCTCACCTACATCAACCAGATCCTCATGAACATGTCAGAACCACAATACCAGGTGGTGAAGGACAGGATCACTGATCTTCTTCACAACCATTCAAACCAAGCTGAACCTGCTACCACCCAGTCCAGGCCTGCTCCTCCACCCTAGGTGATGTCACTGCCCTTCCAAGGCTTTCCACAGGCCCTCACCTACCAAGGCTACGGCTACCAGGAGCTCCAGCAGCACAGGCAGCCCTTCCCAGTCCAGGCACAGGTACATCGAACGCCACCAGTGCCACCGGTGCCACTGATGCCACCGATGCCATCCACGCCACCGATGCCATTCATGCCGCCGATGCCACTCATGCCACAGATGCCACCCATGCCACCGATGCCTCACCTCGCTCAGCAGTAGACCAGACATCCCCACTACACTCCTCCTTCCTCCACCCCACAGCCAAGCCCAGCCTCAGAACATCTGTCATCAGAATTGGGGCTGACACCCCATGTCATGGAGGAAGGGGCTCTCAACATCACGGGGCTGAGCCAGCTCTCTGAGAGCTTCCTCCACACACCGTCCCCTGTTGTCCTCTCAGGGCCAGGCACCCCAATGACACCTCAGACCAGCACTCCAGCAGCAGCCACCTCCACAGCACCTGGACCCTTCACCCCTGAGACTGGGCACGCCTCAGAGTGACCAAGAAGAGTGCCAGAGACTGGGTGGCTACCTGTTGACTTTATCTTTGCTTTGAACACTTGGGTCATTTTTCTTTTACAGCTTGTTATTAATAAAGATTATCTTTGCTTCACACACTTGCTTCATTTATTTTTGTCAATAAAGTCTTGGTGGAAACTTTTAGAAATGGTTTAAGCTTTTGCATACTTGTAGGATGGGATGGATAATAGCTGTGGGATGGGCAGGGATACCTTTGGGATAGGTAAGGATAGCTGTGGGACAGATAAACCTCCAGTGCAAGCATAGTGGGATTGTATGGTCCACCCTCCCAGGTGCCACACCTTTGGCCCTTTATTATCAATAACAATGTAATCATTGATCCACACATTTCAACATAAACACAACTCTTTATTAAAGGCCCTGTTCATTGTAGGCCCACCCAATATACATGGCACAATCTCATCAGTGTTATGCGACAGCCTCAAGGAAGCATCCATTAAGCATCTATCATCCTGTCTTGCCACTCCACTGCTCCAGCTGGGGAGTTGCACCAGTGTCTCGGGAGATTGCGCTGCTTCTTCCCTTCACCTGAAGCTCTGTTGGGGCCTTGCATATCCAGAGTGTCGATCAGGTTTCGCCGTTGCCTCCATTCCCCAGGCTCCATGTCCCCATTGCCTTGTTGGAGGTCCACGAGCCTGTTCTGCAACACTGGGTAGTGGGTGCGCATGAGATTGTGCAGGATGCAGCAAGCATCCACAATCCTCCTCATGGTCTCTGAGCAATGCTGCATGGTGGTGAGAAGTATCTGGAACCTGTTGGCCAGGATGCCAAAGGCGTTCTCCACCACCCGCCTTGCCCTGGACAGCCTGTAGTTGAAGATCCTCTCTTCACAATTGAGGCATCTGGAAGTGTAGGGCTTCATGAGGTAGGTTCTGAGGGAAAAGGCATCATCCCCCACGATGAAGTAGGGCACATCTTGTGTGTCGTTGGGCAGGGGGTCTGGATCTGGGAAGCCCATGATGAGGTTGCGTTCCAGGTGACTGGCGTTGTATACCTGGGCATCTGAAGCTGAGCCGTTGCCTGAAGCATCGATGTACATGAACTTGTAGTCAGCATCGACCATGGCAAAGAGGATGATGCTGAAGAAGCCCTTGTAGTTGTGATAAGTGGACCCCGACTTAGCTGGAGCTTTGCAGGCCACGTGATTCCCATCGATGGCTCCAACGGTGTGGGGGAAGTTCCACTTCTGATACCACTGCTCTGCAACTTTCTTCCAGCCTTCTTCAGTGGAGGGGCACTGTAGGAGCTCCTCCAGGTATTCTTCGATGATGGCCTGCACCACTTCTCTGACCACAATGCGGATGGTGTTGGGTGGCACCCTCCAGCCGTGCTGCATGCTCCTGTACGTGGTCCCTGAGGCCAGGTGGTGCAGAGTGAGTGCCACCTTGAGCCCAGAGTCCAGGCTGGGCTGGAAGTTGGTGCTCTGCTTGGTCAACCTGGGTGTCAGCCACTGCACAACTTCGTCAAACATGGCTGGAGGCATCCTCATGAAGTTCTGGAATGCACGAGTGTCTTCGTTCCTCAGCTCCACCATCAGCTTGTTGTACAGTCCGTACTCTGCTTTTCTCCCGATCCATCTTCGGACCCAGACGCTTCTTGGCCACCTCCTTTTTTTCCCGTAGAACAGGTGAAAGAGCCTGTAGATGGCTTCGCACTGTTGCAGAACAATGGTGGCTACCAAAAATAGTGTGTTACGATCCATGGTGGAGATGACTGGATGTTGTGGAAGAGCAAGAGCCAGATGAAGGCTGAAAAGGTCTGCACAGCAGGGCTACTGGACTGAAAGTGAGATCCAGGTGAGTTCCTCCCCCTTTTGATAGGAAATATAGATTTTTCTGCTCGGTGTCCCTTTGCATCCTCTAGGCATCCTGCAGACATCCTAAATATCCGAGATACGTCCCCTCTGTGAATGTTTTTTCCATTTTAATGCTTTGTATGCGAGCTGCATCCGCTTTCATCCTTTCTCCATCCGTGCTACTAATGCTTTGTGTCCGTTCCGTGTCCGTTTCACTTCGTCCCTGTGTCCGTTTTCCACTGGAGCAGATTTGAGTTGCGCGGATGTGCAACGGATGCCTAGTGGATATAGTGGATGCGTAACGGATGACGACGGATGTAGAACGGATGTTCCCCGTATGTGTTGTGGATGCAGAACATACGCGTTGGATACATTTTCCACTCAAAAAGTTTTGAGCAGCTCAAAACTTTTTGAGCGGATGGAATCTCAGTCGACGGATGCTGGACGGATAGAGAGGATGAAAAACGGAGGCAGTGAGTACAGAACAGAAGCATCATGTTAACCAACGGATAGCAAGTGTTTCTCTCCATTTTACATCCTCTTTCCATCCATTGGTACAGTGTGACATGGGCTTAACATTGCATGTTATCTTCATTCTACCCCTCTGTTAATTCAACCTAAGAATGCATTAGCTAGAAACATCTCTCTGCCTTCAAATGCTTTATAATAAATATTTTTAAAAAACTAAAAGAGCTAAACCTCTATGTGACTGAAACCAAATTAACTTGAACAAGATTAAGTCCAAGTTAGACCAAATTAACATTTCATGAGAGATATTTTTAGCCAATACAGTCTTAGGCAGCATTAAAACCCCTGTCACACTGCACCAACGGATGCAAAGAGGTTGTAAAACGGACAAAAAACCTTGCCATCCGTTCGAAAACGCGATGTACTCACTGCCTCCGTTTGGCTTCCTCTCTATCCATACAGCATCCGTTTTAGGCTACTTAAAACTTTTACGCAGAAAATGTATCCAGTTCGTCCGTTCTGCATCCGCTACCCATCTGCAACGCATCCGTTACACATCCGTTACACATCCATTACACATCCGTTACACATCCGTTACGCATCTGCTATATCCACTAGGCATCCGCTGCGCATCTGCGCAACTCGCATCCGCCTGGACGCAGGGAGGAAGCTGAACGGACGTGGAACGGATGCAGAACGGATGAGAACGGAAACAAAGCATATAAAACGGAAAAAACGTTTGCAGAGGGGACCTATCTCAGATATTAAGGATGTCTACAGGATGCCTAGAGGATGCCTAGAGGATGCCTAGCGGAAAACCTATACTGCCTATAAAAAGGGGGAGCAACTCGTCTGCATCGCACTTTCAGACCAGCAGCCCAGCAGTGCAGACCTCTGCAGCCTTCATCTGACTCTTGCTCTTCCACAGCATCCAGTCATGTCCACCGTGGATTGCGACAAAATCCTTTCAGCAGCCAACATCCTTTTGCAACACAGCGAAAACATCTACAGTCTCTGTGAACAGTACTACAGGAAGAAAAGGAGGCACCCAAAAAAAGTCTGGCTCCGAAGATGGTTCGCCAGAAGAGCACAGTACGTACTTTACGACAAGCTGATGGTGGAGCTCAGGAGCGAAGACCCTTGGGCGTTCCACAACTTCATGAGGATGCCTCCAGCCATGTTTGATGAATTTGTGTAGCGCCTGACACCCAGGTTGACCAAGACAAACACCAACTTCCCGTCCAGCCTGGAACCTGGGCTCAAGGTGGCACTCACTCTGCACCACCTGGCCTCAGGGACCACCTACAGGAGCATGCAGCACGGCTGGAGGGTGCCACCCAGCACCATCAGCTTTGTTGTCAGAGAAGTGGTACAGGCCATCCTCGAAGAATACAAGGAGGAGCTCCTCCAGTGCCCCTCCACTGAAGAAGGATGGAAGAAAGTTGCAGAGCAGTGGTATCAGAAGTGGAACTTACCACACACCGTTGGAGCTATAGATGGCAAGCATGTGGCCTGCAAAGCTCCAGCCAAGTCGGGATCCACTTATTAGAACTACAAGGGTTTCTTCAGCATCATCCTCTTCGCCATGGTCGATGCTGACTACAAGTTCATGTACATCGATGTTTCAGGCAACGGCTCATCTTCAGATGCCCAGGTATAGAATGACAGTCACCTCAAGGAGGGGCTGGAAAGAAACCTCATGGTGGGCTTCCCAGATCCAGACCCGCTGCCCAACGACATGCAAGATGTGCCCTACTTCATCGTGGGGGATGACACCTTCTCCCTCACAACCTACCTCATGAAGCCCTACACCTCCAAATGCCTCACCCTTGAAGAGAGGATCTTCAACTACAGGCTGTCCAGGGCAAGGCGGGTGGTGGAGAACGCCTTTGGCATCCTGGCCAACAGGTTCCAGGTACTTCTCACCACCATGCAGCATCGCCCAGAGACCGTGAGGAGGATCATGGAAGCTTGCTGCATCCTGCACAATCTCATGTGCACCCGCTACCCAGTCTTGCAGAACAGGCTCGTGGACCTCCAGCAAGGCAATGGGGACATGGAGCCTGGGGAATGGAGGCAAGGGCAAAACCTGATTGACACTGAGGATGTGCAAGGGCCCAACAGAGCCTCACGTGAGGCGAAGAAGCAGCGCAACCTCCTGAAATACTGGTGCAACTCCCCAGCTGGAGTGGTGGAGTGGCAAGACAGGATGGTAGATGCTTAAGGGATGCTTCCTTCAGCCTGTCTCATCACACGGATGAGATTGGGCCATGTATGTTTGGTTGGCCTACAATGAACAGGGCGTTTAATAAAGAGTTGTGTTGATGTTCAAATGTGTGGATCAATGCTTACATTGTAATTGATAATGAAGGGCCATAGGGGTGGCACCTGGGAGGGTGGACCATACAATCCCACTATGCTTGCACTGGAGGTTTATCTATCCCACAACTATTACCCATCCCATAGGTATCCCTGCCCATCCCACAGGTATCCCTTCCCATCCCACAGGTATCCCTTCCCTTCCCACAGCTATCTTAACCCATCCCAAAGGTATCCCTGCCCATCCCACTGCTTAACCCATCCCAAAGGTATCTTAACCCATCCCACAAGCATGCAAAGGCTAAGCCATTTCTAAAAGTTTCCACCCAGACTTTATAGAAAAAAATTAATGAAGCAAGTGTGTGAAACAAAGATAAACTTTGTTAATAACAAGCTGTAAAATAAACATGACCCAAGTCAAGTATCCAAATAAAGTCCACAAATATCCAGACAGCCAGTCTCTTGCACTCCTCTTGGTCACTCAGAGGTGTGTGCCCAGTCTAAGGTGTTAGGAAGCAGGTGCTGTGGAGTTGGGTGCTGCTGCAGTGCTGATCTGAGGTGTTATTGGAGTGCCTGGCCCCGAGAGGACAACAGGGGACGGTGTGTTGAGGAAGGTGTCGGACAGCTGGCTCAGCCCCGTGATGCTGAGAGGTCCTTCCTCCATGCCATGGGGTGTCAGCCCCAGTACTGAGGACAGATGTACTGAGGCCGGGCTTGGCTGTGGGATGGAGGAAGGAGCAGTGTAGTGGGGCTGCCTGCTCTGCAGCGGGGTGAGGACTGTCGTGTTTGGCATCGGTGGCATCATTGGAACCTGTGGCAATGGTGTCGCCCGATGACTCTATGCCTGCATTTGTAAGGGCTGCTGTCTGTGCTGCTGGACCTCCGGGTAGATGTAGCCCTGGTAGGTGAGGGGCTGTGGTAAGCCTTGGTATGGGAGGGACATCACCTGGGGTGGAGGTGCAGACCTAAACTGGGTGGGAGCAGGTGCCTCTGGGTCTGGAGGGTTGTTAAGCAGTGTGGTGATCCTCTCCTTCATCACCTGGTACTGGGGATCCGCCATCTCCTTGAGGGTCTGGTTCATATAATTGAGGAAGGGCTTGCGGTTGGAGGAGGAGGATTCGATGGGGACCAGCTGAGAGAAGAGACCTATGCTGGTGCGGATGGTGTCCCTGATCTCCACCAGGACCTTGTGGCTCTGCCCCTCCTGCGGTCCGGCTCTCTGCCTTACTGTGGTGGCGGAGGTGTGGGTGGATGCGGCTTTGGCAGTGGTGGATTCGATGTCTCCTTTCTCCCACCGCACCAGGGAGTCCTCATCGCTCTCCACCACGCTTTCAACACCTGCCCGGGGGTTCTCCGCTGTGGCACGCTCCACAGATACCTGCATGGAGACAGGGACTGACTCTCGGCCTCCAGAGGACTGGCTCCCAGCAGGCTGCCGGAGAGAGAGGGTAGAGATTTGGGCTCCTGGTGCTCCTCGGTGGCGGACCTCACCCTCCAGGAAGCTGCACTTGGCCATGACATAGTTCTCTCTGTCCGTCAGCTTAACCCTGGCCTGGCCAGAATTTTTGCGGTGCAGCTTCCCATACCAGGTGTGCATGTGCTTCCACCAGCCGAGGAGCACCTCCGAAGTGTAGCCCATACTCTCCACCCTCTCTCTCCAAGCAGCCTGCTTCCTTTTGGTGTCCCTGTACAGCCGGTGTCCCTTCCGCCACAGATAGTCGTTCTCTCTCAGCCACTCCAGCACCTCATCCTCGTGCGCTTCCTCAATGTAGTACTGCCTTCTCTCCCGTTGTTGCATATGCCTCTTCCTCCCTTTGGCAGGACCAGATGGGCCCTCATCAGAGGGGCTTCCAGGTTGTAGGGGCTGCTCCTCCACAGCAACAGCAGCAGCAGCAGCAGCATCACCAGCAGGATCATAATCAGCAGCAGCAGCAGCAGCAGTAGCATCATCACCAGCAGGATCATAAGCAGCAGCAGCAGCAGCAGGATCATCATCAGCAGTAGCAGCAGCAGGGTCAGCAAGACCAGGAGCACGAGCAGAACGAGCAGGACCAGCAGGACCAGCAGGACCAGGAGCAGCTTCAGCAGAGTATGCAGCAGTAGCACTACTGCCAGGAGCAGCTACAGCAGAAGCTCCAGCAACAGAAGAGCGAGCCCAAGCAGCAGAAGCCCCAGCAGAAGCAGAGTCAGGGACATGGGACGGGAGGGTGGCCCTGTCCCTCTTGCCAGGGATGGCGGCAGGTTGCTGAGACTTTCGCTTCTTCCCCATGGTTGTGGGGTTGCTGGCTGGCAGGAAGGTTGCAGGAAGGCTGGCAGGCACCAAGGCTGGCAGGAAGGCTGGCACCAAGGCTGGCAGGAAGCCTCTTAGGAAGCCTGGCAGGAAGCCTGGCAGGAAGGCAGGCACCAAGGCTGGCAGACAGACTGGCTGGCAGGGATGCTGGAAGGCAGGCTGGCAGCAAGGCTGGCAGGGAGGCTGGAAGGCAGGCTGGCAGCAAGGCTGGCAGGGAGGCTGGAAGGCAGGCTGGCAGCAAGGCTGGCAGGGAGGCTGCCCAGGAGGCTGGGAGGCAGGCTTGGAGGCAGGCTGGCAGCAAGGCTTGCAGTCAGACATGCAGGCAAGAACTCGAGGTCTTTCAGCAGCAGGTCTTTCCTTGGAATGCTGGCCACGTGCGAGCTGCTTCCCTTTATATCCAGGGGGCTTGCGCAATGCATCCGCCCCACATGCGCAATTAATGCCAGGCATCTGTTAGGCTTCCGCTGTGCATCCGCTAGGCTTCCGCTCTGCATCCGCTTCATCCGCTGTGCATCCGTTCTGCATCCGCTTTTTCCGTTCCACGTCCGCTTCGCTGAGCCCCCCCGGAAGCCTAGCGGACGAGTCATCCGCTTCCCTCCGCTGTGCTTCCGTTCCACATCTGCTTTGCATCCACCCTGCGTCCTCCCCGCGTCCGTGTTGTCCGCTCCAATTATGCAAATTTTCACCCCTTTTGAGCGCGGATACAACGGATGTAACATTTTTCTCTTCCGTTGTGTCCTTTTTGCATCCGTTGGGCAGGGATGCAAGCAAGATCACACGAAGTGTTAGTACTGCTTTATAGTAGCTGTGGTGGCACAGCGTTTAGAATGCAGAATTGCATGCTAATTCTGCTGACAGCCAGCGGTTTAATTCTTTTTTTTTTCCATAAATATTTTTATTTTTAGATATACATCAATATTATTGCATGGACAGTGTGGTGTCTGAGTGTCATTCATTTAATACAAAAATAGTATTGATACAAATGAAAATTACTACATTAATCAAGCATTTGTGGTTCTAATATTATTATACATATTTGTGTCAGCACATACTCCTTCATTCTTTAGTCGTTCAATGTTTGCTACATCCTTATAATAGTAATAACATTCTTGAGCATACCTGATAACATCCTTTTTCAAAATCTGATCTTAAACTCTACCGTTCATTTTAAATGTGCATAACAATAGGGGTTCAATTTTGATTGGCTCAAATTTGACTCCAGAGGTGGTATTCAGCAGGTTCTGACCAGTTCTGGAGAACTGGTAGCGGAAATTTTGAGTAGTTCAGAGAACCAACAAATATCATCTTTGACTGGCCCCGCCAATCCCATCTATTCTCTGCCTCCCATTGAGTCCCAGCTGATTGGCTAGGTCTTCTTTGGTTGCCCTGCACAGGAGAACGGAGCTGGAAAGCAGGCAAGTGGAGTGGGGAGGGAGTGGGGATTTTGTAGTATCCTTCCCCTGCCACTCCCACCAAGCCACCCTACCAAGCCATGCCCACAGAACTGGTAGTAAAATTGTTTGAATCCTACCACTGGTTGACTCAGTCTTCCTTCTGAGGTGAGTAAAATGAGGAGCTAAAATTGTTGGGGGCAAGAGGCTGACTCTGTAAACTGCTTAGAGAGGGCTGCAAAGCTCTATGAAGCAGTATATAAATCTAAGTGCTATTGCAAGTGTTTTCTTCAATTTGTACAAGGCTGGTTACTGCAAGTTGCAAATGTTAGCCTTTTGCAGAAATTTGAAAGTAGAAGCTAAATACTAACAAGAAGACCAAAAGTAAATGATCAGGAAATGATCCACTCGAAGTAAAATATTTCTAAATTGTATAGATATCTGCAGGAGATTGTTAAGAACGAGATGAATCCTTTCAATAATATTAAAGAAATTTTGCATTGCTAAACTTTCAGTAAACCATATTCCAGGGTTCTGCCCTATTACATTAATGCATTACTTGCAAGATTCTTGGGCAGGGGTCCCCCTTCCCAGTTTTTCTTTCTCTCCCTTAAAAGGAGTTTATAAATTATGGAAAAAAACTTGACAGCTTGTCCTTATAAATATGAAGATTACCTCTCCTACCCTCATGAATCTGAAAAGTCATTGCTGTTTAAAAAAATATACAAAACTACTGATTCAGCAAACTGGGAAAATAATGGGCATATTTTTTGCTGACCAGGGAATGCTCAGAAAATTTAATTCTTTTTTTTCCCCACTATAACATTTACTGTACTTTTTGCCATCCAAATATTATTATGTTTACAGAAAATGTCCCCATTTCCTGAGGAAAGGTCCTGTTATTGACAATATGAATATCACAGTGAAATATGCTCCAATACCTGGAGATGCTCAGGGAATCCAGTTAGAGTCCCTGTGGAACAGTTTTTATTTGCTTATCGCATAGAAACCTCTTAGGGGTTTGACTATTTCTTTGTATTGTTTCTATAACTTGCCATTGGTGACCTCATGATGATATTACAGAAATGGCTTGGAGATCTGCATACCCACAATTAGGAACCTTAATCTGTGGTTGTAGCATTTGCAAAATGACCAATATCTGCTTGCATCAATATAAAGCCAAACAAGTTTCTAGAACTCATTGTTTCCTCTGACAGATATCTCCTCAAGTTTCAACCCAATTTAAGAGTGTGGAAGACAGCTATGCAAGAAATCAAAATAGGGATAAAGGGACTTCATTTAGTTTTGCATGTATTGACAATAGCAAGGATTGTATTTGCACACTATTAGAAAAATGGGAACACCCCCCCAGATGAGGATGTAATTCGGAAAATATGAGACTGTGCCGAGATAGATGGATTGACATTAAAATAAAAGATAAAGAAGACACAGAATATTATTTAATATGGAATGAATGGTTAGAGATAAAAGGTCAAAATTAGATAA
Source organism: Laticauda colubrina (assembly GCA_015471245.1). Classification (NCBI taxonomy): domain Eukaryota; kingdom Metazoa; phylum Chordata; class Lepidosauria; order Squamata; family Elapidae; genus Laticauda; species Laticauda colubrina. The sequence goes on along the minus strand of BLBF01000077.1, from coordinate 5,298,842 downwards.
AGATTAATGCTATGTATGAATTAAATATAAAGATGGTTTATAATTATGAATATGCTAATAGAATTAATAGAATTACAAATAAGCTAATACAAAGAGAAAACTAATTAAAACTACTGTTATATTATAATTATTAGTAGGAGTATATGTATTAATACCTTTGTTTGTTCTTTCTTAATTTTTCTGTAAATAATGTGCCCTTACAATATGCTGTATTGAAAAGGCATATGAATTTAAAAAAATCATTAAAAAAAGAAATCAAAATATATTCATCTAATTTGATGGTGAGCTATGTGTGTGCTGTGTCCCTCTATCAGACAGGAACGTAAGACTTTGCATTAAGATTTTGAAAAAAAAAAAATTCTGAGGGTAGCCTCATAAAATGATTATAAGGGATAAGTAGGAAAATAAAGATAATGCCAGAATTTATATTATAGTCTAATAAAAGTCAGGCTGAGCTGGAAATCTGAATAGCATCAATATCAAAAATCTACAAAGAGATATTGATGCAGCAAAACATGTTGCAAGTATAACTCTTTTTCGGTGGGCTTTAAAAACATCTCTTTCACTTTTCTTCTGCAAACATGCTTCTTTTTTTTAGAGGGCTTAACAGTATCAATCTTAACTGCCGCCATCCTGCCATTAACACACTTAAAAACATAGCACAGTGCTAAAAGAAGAACTGAGGCAGGAAGTTAAGGTTAAGTTTAATCAACATAAGCCAACATCAGTCGGAAGTCAGCCAGTTTGATGATGAATTGAAATCTTGCTGCTCATTGAAGATTCAGTCCAGTTGTTCTTTTGAAAAAATGGAAAGAAAAGGGGAAAAAAACATATATATCAGTTTTGAAAAATATACAACACAAAACTTCCCATTTCTAATGCTGGTAGTATTTTTCTGAACTATTGTCTAATTCAGATCCGTCTAGTTCACTTGTGCAGATTCTGGAAGCTGAAAGTAGGAGTTATAATGATCCTTTGGGTAGCAGAACGCATCACCTCTCACAAAAAAGATAGAAGGAAAGACCAAAGTGGTCAGGAAATATATTTTGCAATCTTAAGTTAATGTTAAGTTAATAGACGGAGTTGGAAGGAACCTTGTCGGTCATCTAGTCCAGTTCCCTGCCCAAGCAGGACACCCTACAGATAGCAGTCCAGTCTCTTCTTGAAAGCTTCCAGTGATGAAGCTACCACAACTTCTCTTCCATGGGTTGATTGTTCTGTCAAAAAATTTCTCCTTATTGGTTGAATCTCTCCTTGTTCAGTTTCCATCCATTGATTGTTCCATGTCTGGCCTTGGAAAATAGCTTGACCCCTTCCTCTCTGTGACAGCCCCTCAAATATTGGAAAACTGCTCTCCTGTCTCCCCTGGTCCTTTTCTTCCCTAGACTAGCCATGCCCAGTTCCTGAAGTCGTTCCTCATAAGTTTTAGTTTCTAATCCCCTAATCATCCTGGTTTATCTTCCCTGCATTCTTTCTAGAGTCTCAACATCTTTTTTATAGTGTGGTGACCAAAACTGGATGCAGTACTCTCGGTGTGGTCCTATTAAGGCTTTATAGAGTGGTAGTAGTACCTCCCTTGATCTTGATTGTATCTCTCTGTTAATGCAATTTAGGATTGCGTTGGCTTTTTTGGCACACTGCTGGCTCATATCTAGCTGGTTGTCCACTAAGACTCCAAGATCGCTCTCACAGTTACTGCTATTGAGCCTGGTTTCTCCTAGGTTGACTTGGAAGGCTGAAAATAGTGATCATATGACCCAAGGATGCTGTAGCTATCTAAATACATGCTGTTTCCAAGCATCCAAATTTTGGTCATATGACTATGAGGATGCTGTGATTGTCGTAAGTGTGAGGACTGCTTATAAGCTGCTTTTTTTAAGCAACATTCCAACTTCAAACAGTCTCTAAAAATGGTTGTAAGTCAAGGACTATCTGTACAGACATACGTACATGAACAGACAGATACAGATAGTCCTCAACTTACAACAGTTCACTTAGTGACCATTTGAAGTTACAACAGCAGTGGAAAAAGTGACTTACATCCCTTTTTCCCCCACTTACAACCATTGCAGCATCCCTGCAGCCATGTGATCAAAATTCAGAGGCTTGGCAACCAACTTGTACTTACGACAGTCGTAGTGTCCAGAGGTCACATGATCCCCTTTTGCAACCTTTCCAACCTGCAAGGTCAATGGGGAAGCCAGATTCACTTAACAACTGGGTTACTAACTTAACAACTACAGCAATTCCCTTAACAACCATGGCAAAAAAGAGGGTAGAAAGGAGCGAAATTCACTCAATATATGCTTCACTTAGCAACAGAAACTTTGGGCTCTATTGTGGTCGTACGTCGAGGACTGCCTATACTGTAGAGAGATCTGAATAGTGGTGGGAATCAGCCGGTTTGTACGAGTTCGGAAGAACCTTTCAAAGCCATTTGATGAACTGGTTGTTGGAAGACATCATTAGGGCAGGGAACTGGTGGTTAAATTATTTGAATCCCACCACTGGATCTTGACCCCTGTCAACTCATAAAACATTCCTAGGCCTGTTTTAGTAGTTGCCAAAAAGAAAAAAAAAAGGGGGGGGGAAGGGAAGGAAATTTGGAAGAGCAGTGCAGCAGTTTGAAAGCGAAAGTACATTCCAACTCTTATCTTTAAAATATTGTTGCTAAACTACCAGAGCTTTTGCCCAATAATATATTTAATTGGAGAACATGAATGATGACACCCAGCCTGTGAACCTGCTCAACTGGAGAATCTGTTTTATGAGACACCCAGGTAGGAGGGGAGAAACAGGGTTACAGGGGACTGTAAATCACATAAGCCAGAGTTGGCTTCAGACAGGGCAGTGCCAGTATATCATCTCTAATGAATCCTTTGATATATTTTTTTAAAATTTGGCTTGAGAATCATGATTTAATTACAGCAGTTGCTGGAATCAGCAAGCCAACTTTCCTGATGACTCCTTTAATGGCCAGCAATCTTAAATGAAGACCTTCCCATTTTGATAGAATAGGGAAGATCGTTCAGGAAATTGATTTCTTCCTGACTAGGCATCTTCTCTATTTCAAACCTACATTTTGTAGAGTCTTCCCTGTTCCTTTCAGGGGAGGAGGAGATAGATTACAAAGTCAGTTGGTCAACAAAGGGCAGTAGAGGGCACTCCAGGCCAGTGAAGGTTAAGCTGTGGTCACTTTTATCTCTTGTTGATGCAAAAGCACAAAGACATGGCCCAAGGTTTTCCTACAAGGGGGGAAAAGTTTTTACAAGCAGGTCAAGGACTTGCTGGCAGATAACCATTAGCAAAACAACTTTGCTATTGACAAAAGAAGCGGGGGGGGGGGGATTGTGTTTGCAGATGCAATCTTTCTTTTTCTCGAAGGAGGTTAAATCACAATGGCATTTTTGGACTTACAAGTGGACTTTCCTTGCCTTCCCATCTCAATAAACCCTTATAAAGATTTGATCCTTTTCTTCTGGGAAAAATATATAAAACAACCCACCTTGCACTAAACTTTTAAAATAGTACATTAAGTCCCTTCTGGAATTTACTTCAGGGATTGTTCATCTTAACAGAATAACAGAGATGGAAGGGACCTTGGAGATCTTCTAGTCCAGCTCCCTGATCAAGCAGGAGACCCTATACCATTTTGGTTAAATGACTGTCCATTATTTTTGTAGTTGCCGGGAATCAAGAGTGACTCTAAGGTATAATCTGTTTTCAGTGTCTCATTTGTATGGGTTAAAGGCACCAAAGAGCCAGAAGATTGTAAATACTAAGCTATCTTACACACAAAGCCAACTGGGTAATTTTGGGCCAATTTCTCTCTCTCAGCCCATGATAATCCATTTCTAATGAGGTTAAAAAATGTCGTGTTGCCTTTAAGAGGGGCACAGTTTCCAGGGTTTTGAACACCATTAAAAGGGAATCCTTCCCTCAGGAATTAGTTGGTAGGTTTCTATTTTCCATAAAGACACTTAAAAGAAATTGTCAAAAAAGCCAATGCAATTCTAGGCTGCATCAAAAGCAGGACAGTATTAAGGTCATAGAAAGTATTAGTAACACTATATAGTTCATTGGTAAGACCACACTTGGGATATTGTGCTGAGTTTTGGTTATCACAATCCAAAAAAGGATGTTGAGGCTCTAGAAAGAGTGCAAAAAACAGCAGCAAAGATGATTAGTGGACTGGAGGCTAATTCATATGAACAGTTATCAGAACTGGGTATGTCTAGTGTGACAAAGAGGACTAGGGGTGACATGTAAGTAGTCTTGATCACTATGACATAAAAAAGAGTTGATATTCTAGAAAGAGTGCAGAGAAGAGCAACAAAGATGATTAGGGGACTGGGGGCTACTCCAACTTTGTTATTCTATTCTTCCAGTACTTGAGGGATGGTCATAAAGAAGAGGGAGTCAACTTATTCTCCAAAAACTTGAAGGAAAGACAAGGATTAATGGATGGAAGATTATCAAAGATTGATCCAACCTAGGATTAAGAAGAAATTTCCTGCCAATAAGAACAATTAATCAATGAAAGAGCTTGCCTTTGGACATTGTGGTTGCTCCATCACTGGAGATCTTTAAGAAGAGATTGGACAGCCATTTGTCTAGAATGGCAGAGAGTCTTCTGCTTAAGCAGGAGGTTGGACTAGAAGACTCCAAGATCCCTTCCAAATCTGTTATTCTGTACTCTCTTCACCCAATAAATGCCTTTGCCTGCAAATATAGTGGAGAATTTCCAAAGAACACTCGTTTCTAAGTTCTAATGAAAGCCAAATGGCAATCAATAAATTCTTCCTATTATAGATGACAGTTGTGATTCAAAGTGTGATGTATGTTTTAACATGGACTATAATCTTGCTCAAAATGAGAATCACTTCCACAATTTCCCAATGAAGCCGTTAAAGAAAGCCTGTATGATAAAGCTTATATCCTAAATTTGTTATCTATTGTCTAAATGTACCTTAAGGATTACTGAAATAAAGATTGCTTCAGTGAATGGCAGTTCATAATCTGCATTATGGAGTGAAGATTTCTTTTTCTCTGCCTTAGATAGATGATCCTATTGTTATCCTCACCACCAACACCATAAGTTTCTTTTAACAACTCAGTCAAGGACTTGGTTAAAAAATCCTGAATCGAATCAGAGACAACTGCAGGAAGTGAAACAATCAATCAAGATGCCTAGCAGGTCCCAAACATTATTTTAACCCCTAAACAGAGTGATAAAGGATGGTAAAAAATTCCTAGGTTCCAGGCTGCATTAACAGAGGGATAGAATTAGGATAACATGAAGTGTTAATACCACTTTATAAGGCCTTGGTTAGGCCGAGCTTGGAATCCTGCATCCAGTGTTGTTTGCCACGATGTACAAAAGTTGTGGAGACTCTAGAAAGAGTGCAGAGAAGAGCAACAAAGATGATTGGGGGACTGGAGGCTAAAACTTATAAAGAATGGTTGCTGGAATTGGGTATGTCTACTTTGATGAAAAGAAGGACTAGGGGTGACATGATAGCAAGCCTTCCAATATCGAAAGCCCATGTCACACTGCACCAACGGATGCAAAGAGGATGTAAAATGTTTAAAAAAGCTTGCCATCCATTGGAAAATGCTATGCATCCATTGTGTACTCACTGCATACGTGTTTCATACGCTCCATCCCTCGAGCATCCGTCCACTGAGATTTCATCCACGCAAAAAGTTTTGAGCTGCACAAAACTTTGTGAACGGATGAACTTTCTGCCCTGTACGATGTAAATCCATGACATCCGAGCAACAAACGTTCTATGTCTGTTTATCATCCGTTAAACGTCTGCTGTATCCTCTCTGCATCCTCTCTGCATCCTCGCAACTCACATCCGCTGCAGCTGAAAACGGAAAGAGGGAGGAAACGAAAGGTACACAGAACGTCTACACAGCGTTAGTAGCACGGAAATAGAAAGGATGCGCAGTGAACGGTTTGCATCCGATATACATCCGCTAGGCTTCCTATGAACATCCCTTTAACATCCCTGCTACATACTACCCACGTCCGTTCTTTTGCTTTCTTTTCCGTTCTGTTTATGCAAATTTTTGCCACTTTTTGGAGCGGATGACAACGGATGGAGCCACCCCTGAAAATTTGCTCATCCGCTGTGTCTTTTTTGCATACGTTTTGCATCCGTCGGCCAGTGTGACCTCAGAGTTGCAACAAAGAAGAGGAAGTCAAGCTATTCTCTGAAGCACCTGAGAGCAGGACAAGAAGCAATGAATGGAAACTAATGAAGGAGAGAAGCAACCTGGAATTAAGGAGAAATTTTCTGAGTGACAACAGTTAATCAGTGGAACAATTTACCTCCAGAAGTTGTGAAGGCTCCAACACTGGAGGTTTTTGAGAAATTGGTATTGGGTTTCCTGCCTGAGCAGCGGGTTGGACTAGAAAACCTCCAAGGACTCTCCCAACTCTTCCATTCCATTATTTTCTATTCCAAAAGTGGGCATTCATTGTGGCTACCTCTTTTCTAAAAGGGCCAAATGGAAGCTTTTCAAGAGACCAAAGATGATTCATTCAAGAGCTTCCCAGATTCTGGAGCTGGTGCTAGAAGCTGGTATCGCAACAGGAAAGTTCAACAGTGGAACTGATTGCCTCATGGTGTGGTGAGCTCCCTTTTCTAAGATGTGCTCAAATAAAGGATGGGAAGTCAATTTCCAGAGATGCTTTAATTTGCATTCCAGCTGGACTCTCAGGATGTGCGCCCCCTGCTTCATTTCCAACCTTGGACATCTGTTAGGGAGATTATGTAAAACCTTTCTCTGCTCTCCTGGATTACTTTGAATAGTCAGTACAGGTAAGAGAGAGCTACAGGGAAATGTGATGTCAGCCAGTTTCTGATGCTGCATTGGTGGAAGCAGAGAAGTAGAGGAGATGATTGACATAATGATCAAATTCAGTTCTCCAGCATCCTTGGACAGTGTGGAGGGGAGGGGAGAGGAAATGAGAGGGGATGGTAAAGGAGAGGGGAATGGAAAGGGGAGCGGAGGAAAGGGAAGGGGAGGAAAGGAGAAGCCTGGGAAGAAGAAAGGCTTTGGGAGGTGAGGAGAGGAGGAGAAATTCCTGAATTATCAGGGTTGAGTAACACCATTCTAGATTTTACCTTGTACTTAATATTTAGCCTATACCAAATTATTTTTCCTCTATCATTATATCTGCTTGTTTGAATTATAATCTTTTCACATGCAAACAATTGATTAAAGGAATTGTTTAATTGACTCTCAATAAGAAAATAAGTAAGCTTCTTAAATAAATGGGTAGTGAACTTGGTTCAGGCATTTTTTTTTCTGAATGTATGAAAAACATATCAGTCAGTATTGAACCTATCATAGATACGGGAAATCTACAACAGTGATGTAGATCTGAAAAGTGGGCAGACACAGTAGATGTTTTTGAAAGCTACAAATGTCCTTCTAGATTCCAACAGCAATAGCCCTTAGACTTATATACTGCTTTATTGCCCTCTCTAAGCAGGACAGCCTATTGTCCCCCAACAATCTGGGTCCTCATTTTAATGACCTTGGAAGGATAGAAGACTGAGTCAATCTTGAGCCGATCAGGATCAAACTGCTGGCAGTGGGCAGTGTTAGCCTGCAATATTGCATTCTAACTACTCTGCCATGATAGGAATGGAATACAGTAGAATAGGAGTAGAGTAGAATAGAACTTAGGTTTATATACTGTTTCACAGTGCTTTACAGTCCTCTCTAAGCAGTTTACAGAGTCAGCCTGTTTCCCCCAAAAATCCTTATTTTAACAACCTCGGAAGGATAGAAGCAGGGGTGGGATGCTACCGGTTTGGCCTGGTTCTATAGAACCTGTAGCTGCAAAGAACAGCTGACACCGAATTGGTTCACTGTTTAGTCTACCCACCTGCCTGGGTTCTCTGCTGTCCTTTATTCCCTGCTTTTCCCTCCTCAGCTGCTTTGTGCAACACAGCTGATGCTGAAAAAGCAGGAAACGGGGATTTTTAAATGCCCAGCTCCAGAGCGCAATACTTGTCAGCTGTCCAGGCAGCATAGCTGTTTATTTCTTGCAAATTCTGCACACACGATAGTCCCCAGTTCAGAGAATCTAGAGAATGGGCAAATATCTCCACTGGCTGGCCCCTCCCCACCCACTCATTCCTTACCTGGCATGTGAGCCATTCAACTTGTCTGGTTTGGTAAATTGCTATTCCCCCCCCCCCCGATCATTGATTGTTCTGCTCTGCCAAGAGATTTAGATTAGCTAGAAAGCAGAAAACCCTTGGATTTCTTATTTTCTAACTAATCTAAGAGCAGAGCCGAACTTTCCTTAGGACTGAAGCTTTTCAGTGCAGACTCAGGTAGCCAATTGCAGATAGATGGATCTCTAACCTAATCTTTGAATTTGAGAGCAACTCAATCTGCCTGCCTGGTGTGGGGTAAAAGTTGCTCTTTTTTAAAATAAAAAATTCAATATTTGCATACATAGTGTGTTGTGAGTTAATCTTGTGAGTTTGCTTGCTAGCAAAGTTTATGAGTTTGCTGGCAAGCAAATTTTATGTGACAGGCTCAGTTAGCCAATTGCAGATAGACAGATCTCTAAGTTAATCTGTGATTCTGTGAGCAACTCAATCTACCTGCCTGCTGTGCCTGCTTTGGGGTAAAAGTTGCTCCTTTTTAATAAAAAAAAATCAATACTTACATGAATATTTATAATATGTACATACAAGCCATGCCCACCCAGTCACATGACCAAACCACACCCACAAATTAGGTCACACCCATAGAACCAGTTATTAAGAAATTTGACTTCAACAATGTACCACTTCAACAATGTAATAGTTTTGTTTGCTATGGGTATGTTACTTGGAAGCCTGACCTATTGAAGATAATAGAGTTGAAAGGGACCTTGGAGGTGTTCTAGTCCATACTCCCCGCATGAGCAGGAGGGTCTATCCCATTCCAGACAAGTGGCTGTCGAGTCTTCTTGTGAAAGCCTCCAGTAATGGAGCACCCACAACTTCTGAAGGCAAGGCATATTTATAGATAGAAACTCAGCCCCTGGGGTGATGCCCAGTCATTCAAAAGCCATTTGTGTCCCATCTTTGCAGCACATCATATAAAGCATTTTTTGCCACTCCATGACTTGAAGTTAATATGTAAAGCTTCCAAAGGAAAAGAGAGAGAATACATAGCAGCAAAAAAGTATGATACAGGATGATTCTGGGCCTCATTTCTTGAAATGGCATCTTTCTACCTGTCAAGGCTCAGAAGTTTTATTACCAAGAAATTTCACTTCTACCTCTTCTTCTTAACCCACTGCCCAGTACTCAGCTGGAGAGGATTTGCTGATCTAATATAGATAGCGATTTTTGTAGGTTTGTTGAGATTTATATAGACAGCACCTTGGGATCAGGAATTACATTTTAAAATGTAATAAAATGTTCCTTGGCATTTTTTTAAAAGAAAAAGAAAAAGAAACTTACAAATACCATACTTAAAAAAGTAAACATCAAATAATCTGTGATATCTTTCAAGAAAATGTTGACATAGCTCAAGCAGCTTCTTCCTGATCCCCCAGTCGTTTGCTAAAGTCAACTTAATACACTCATTTTCTTCACTCTGCCACTGTACTGTGAAGTTACCTGTCACTGGGAAGGTGGGAAGCTGAGCCAAAGATTGTGATCTTTTCCGTATTCATAAAAGAAGATAAACCCAGCAGTTCTGCATAAGTATCACACGTTGGTAAGCACATGAGTAGCAATGCAGTTCTGTGGAAAGGAGAGATATAGAACATCGAGCATGGGTGTCTGTTCTGACCAAGGTTTCCTGAGACCATAATTGCATGCTAACATGCTTAGTCCAAACAACTCTCTCAAGATAAGCACCCACCTTTTATCTCTTTTTAATTGCTCCCAACAACTAAAGTACCAAATTAAGTGTAAAAAATCAACTGAAATACAAAGTCCACACAGAGCTTCAAGGTTTAATCTGAACAGAGCGAAGGACTTTGCTTCCTGCAAAGATTTCTCTACCTTTGTACTTCCTAAGGGGAAGGGGAGGGCAATCACCTCCAAACTTTATTCCCAAGTCGCCCCTTTTGTTTTAGATGTTTTTGCCTTCTAGCAGCTCTGTGCACACGCGCACTGGAAACAGGCTCCTCTTGTTCCTCGGCCTCACTGCTGTCAGATTCTGGAGGCTTCAGAATCAGCAAACAACTCCCAGATGGTCCTGGCCTCATCTCTGCATCAGATACAGGACCCTCATCCAAATTCTCTCCAGATTCCTGGATTGGTCCCCATTCTTCCCCACTGACTGATTCCACTGCTGTCTGCACAGGCTGCTGGCGAACCACAACAGTGTTAGATTTGATTTCATTGAGGGCTGCATCAGGATTGTGTCTGACCTTAGTGGGGGGAGGCATGACCAGCTTGACATCACTTGTGTGGGGGGGGGGGGGGCAACCTGTGGTAGCCTGAGCCCTCTGCCAGCAAAAACAGACTCCAGTCATGCCCCTGGTGGAGACTGACTAGGGAGTGGAGGAACAGCCGACAGGGAGTGGGAGCGTGGCTCTGGAGGTTGTGGAGGAGGCTGGGCGGTCAGAGGTGGACCCAGGCCCGTCCCCTCTCCATCCTAGGGCATGCAGGGAGGAGAGGATAAGGGAGAAATGTGATCTACTCAGGAGGAGAGGGCCTTGATCCTCTTCATGGGCTGCAGCTGTGACAACTGAATAAGAGGATGGACATGCGTACAGGTGAGTGCTGGAAACAAAGCATAGAAATATCTCTAGTTTATGGTTCCTCTCTGATTTGGCGTCCTTCCCAGAGTGTGTTCTGTTATCTGTGGATGTTTTCCATCCCTTATCTTGCCTGGTTTGTGTTGTTTTTTACTCTTTATAATTTAAATAGCATTTCCTCCTGCTTCTTTTTTTTTTTTTTTAATAAAGTTTTATTTGGGCTTTCACACAAACAAAATACAAGTAAAACATCTTTTTTGAAAATAGCATGGTCCCGGGCTGAACTTCTTTATACAGACACAAAACTTTCATGCTCCTTTTTGTGTTCTATTCCATATCTTATACTATTTTACATTTTCTATACAAGAGTTTTTCCCCTCTTTTAATTTTCTCAATTTTATTTTGATTATCTCATCTTAATTCAAATCATTATATTTATACTTTTGTCTGTTCTGTTTCAATTTCATATTATCTTTTCTCATTAAACACATTTTCTCCTGTAGTTACTAATTGGAGTATGACACCTTTATATCTTTTAATTGCATCCATTCAATTCTTATTTAAACTTCAATATATACCTTAAGGTTATGACCTTCAATATAATACATAATACATAACTTCCAATCAAATTCTGCTTGGTATATTCTTATAATACACATTATATTCTTTAAAAAATGATTATAAATATATGTAATTATAAACCCTCATTCCATTCCAATTCAGTTGTATCATTAATAATCATTAAAATGTTAACATCTTTAACACTTCTTTTCAATTCAATATCATACTTCCTTAAAGACACATATAATCTCCATAATTAATTTTTCCCTTATTTCTCTTCACATATGTTTTGTAAATCATTAAATATTCATTTTGTTACATTTATTTATTGGCAAGCATTCCACTGAATTATGATAGCTATTTTATCAGACATTTTAATCATACATTGTTTCATATTTTCTAAAATAATTTCTGTTTCTAATATAACAATACTATCTTATGTACCTTTGCAGAATCCCTTTTTCCATTAAATTTTCACCTATTATCTCTGAATAGGCCCTGTTTCTCTGTATCTTGTTTCTGTCCTTTATAACTTCTTTTCCTTTCTTTCTTCCCTCTCATCTTCTCCCTCCCCCTTTTTACCCCCTTGTCTCTCTACTTCTAATTCTCTCTTCTGCATTTCCTTCTTCTGTTGCTTTCTGATTTTATACTTACTTTTCACTCTATTTTTGGGGGGAGTTGTTTTTCCCAATCTTATACTTTCCATTCTCTTTCCCCACTTTCCTTTTTGCCCCTATCTAAGATTACTTGTTCACTAAAGATGGCTTCTTCTTTGTCGCAATCTTCTTGTTCTGCGGGCATTTCTTGTTGTTTCTCATAATTCCAAATCTCCATTTCTAAAAACTGAAATATGAAGCCAAAAGAACCTCCTCCTTCTTGTGCATCTTCTTTGTACTTTTTAAGTTCCATTTTCAGTTCTTCTAAAAGTGAAGCCATTTTAAACAGTTTTAAACAACCATCCAATTGATTTTAGTCATTCAAATACAATAACCAAGAATCCAGAAATCATCAAGTGATCCAGAGAGTCCCGAGTTATATCTTCTTATTTCTTTTTCGACTTTCTCTTCCTGGGGTTTTTGTTGCAATATTTCAGTTAGAATGTATCTTTTGGAAGTCTTGTTGAGATTTTGCTGTAAGTTCTTTTTTAATTCCAGGCAGTCTCCTCCCTTCCAGATCCTGCCTTTTATTCTTTTTCTCTCCTTTCTTGTTTTCAAAGGCTTTCAATTATCTAGAAATCTTTATTATCCCTTTGACTTTTTATGTTCAGCATTAAATGCCGATTGATATCAAAGTGGATTTTTTTTCCAATTTCTTGCTTAAGTCTCTTAGCTGTCAGTATAGGAAAAGGAAAAAAAAAACAAAACCCAAATCTTTTCCCTTTTCTCTCTCCTTCACAGCTTAAAAATCTTCTTAGGGAACAATGTTATTGTTTTTTGTTTTTTTATAGTTTCAATTCCAGGATACCTTATTTGTTGCTTTTGCCGTTTGACCCAGTCAACTAAAACTTTCTCTTCTTATCTTCCTCCTGCACATTCTTTTCCAGTCAAGTTCTTCTTTGTGATGGCCATTTCTGACCACCACTACAACCGCCTTTGGGAAAGGGAGTAATGACCAGCTGGGGAGGAGAGATGCGGCTCTCCTCAACCCTGCAGGAAGTCTCCCCCTTCTTTACCACCTCTATGGGGTGGCTTAGCCCTGAAACCAGCCAGCTCAGGGAGCTCCAGTGGCGAGCACGGATCGAAGCCTCGGAGAGATGAGGTTTCGGTCTCTCACCAAAGAAGCTCAAACCCGAAGTCTTACAGAAACCGGAAGTCTTACAAGAAGTCTGCTTGTTTGGGAGTTTTTTGTCTTCTGTCAAGGATATTTGGAGCATGGAAACAAAATGAAGGAATAAAAGGGGCTTCACCTGTTTTTTGTGACTGCATTTATTTTGTATCCCACCCTGGGTCATCACAGTTCCAGAATTCTGTTTTCAGCTGCGACAGCTTCGTGTAACCCTCTGCCAGCAAAAATGGAGCTTGGAAGAGCTGCCTGTGGCCCTCCCAAGCTCCATTTTCGCTGGCAGAGGCACCACAGACTAGTCCTTCGCTGTTTCCATGATAGCCCCACAGGTGAGATCTAAGCACCCTATGGGCTGGATCCAGCCTATGGACCTTAAGTTTGACACCCCTGACATAGAGCATATAATAACAGATAGAAGGGATCTTGGAGGTCTTCTAGTCCAACCCCCTGCTCAAACAAGGAGTTTGATTTTGCTTGTCAGAAGGTTGCCCAAAGGGGATCAAATGACCCCAGGACACAGCAACGGTCATAAATATGAGTCAGTTGCCAACTGTCTGAATTTCTGTTGCAGTCATTTAAGTGGCTTTGGGCGACTTAAAGAGTTTGCTCCATTTTACAACCTTTCTTGCCACAATTGTTAAGTGAAACACTGTCATTGTTAAGTTAGTAACATGGTCATTAAAAAAATCTGGCTTCCCCTGCTTTTGGGAAGGTCACCAAGGTTGATCACATGACCCCAGGATACAGCAAATGTCACATATATGAGTCAGTTGCAAAATGGCCAAATTTTGATCACGTGATCATGGTGAGGCTGCAATGGTCATAGGTGTGAAAAATGGTCCTAAGTCACCTTTTTTCAATGCTGTTGCAACTTTGAGTGGTCACTAAATGAACTGTCGTAAGTCAAGGACTGCCTGTATTATGTAGAGATAAAATATACTTACTATTATACAGTTGATAAAACTTGAGAATACATATGTGTTGTATTTAAGTTCATTGTTAACCAAGCTTTCAGATATGGAAGTGGCAGCTTCTAGGTGTGAGGATCATAATCCAATCAGTGTAGGACTAAATGGAAGACCTTTTAGATTTTAAAAAATGAAAATTAATATGCTGTTATTATTACAAGAGGCCAACAAATCAACCAGTCCTTGTGAATGAAAGAATTTCTTCCAAATGAAAGTGACTTCTGATGGTTTTATATCCACAAAACCAGAGGCTAGCAAAACATTCAGAAGCAGAGTGTTTATTTCTCTGGAAAGAAAGAAAGAATCTGGAAAGAAAGAATCTGGAAAGAAAGAAAGAAAGAAAGAAAGAAAGAAAGAAAGAAAGAAAGAA
>BLBF01000077.1:5254394-5272275 GCA_015471245.1 Laticauda colubrina | reverse complement strand
CTATCCTATCCTATCCTATCCTATCCTATCCTATCCTATCCTATCCTCTGCCAGTTCAGTCCACTTTAAAATAAAAAAAATCTGCTCTTGGTTTTGACCAGCTGATAATGAGTTTTTTCTGTATCTTGGATTAGTTCCTTAAGAGATCTTTTGGGTCTTGCCAGAAGGGGTCAGTGTGGTGTACGCTTCTTCAAACTGGGTAAGCAGAAGGAGAAAACGGTGCTTGGGAAGGGCAAGGAAGGTGGTAAGACCCTATAAGCTCTTCTTTAGAAATGCAATGTTTGGCCAAAGTCTAAGGCGGAAGCTCTCGTATTGACATTACAGCCCTTTTTGTGCATCTAATCCCTAGAATCGGAACCTTCAGTCTTCCAGCTCAGATGCTGGGTTATTTCCTACAGGCTAAACATGGATGGCAACCATGCTGAAGGAGAAGAATCAGGCTGGAACGTTGGTGGAGATTTCCATACATATGGAGGTAGACAGCCTACTGAATGGCAGGGCAGAAATTCTAAGGCATCTTTGTGTTGCTGTGCAAACACAATTTCCAATATAACGGAAGGAATTCTAGTGGGGGTGGAAAGCAAGTTTTCACATAGAGCAATCTCTCCTCAAAACATCCTCTTCTTCTTTCCATTTCCTTCAGAAGAGGTTTTCAATCAGTTATTTTCAGCTGATTCTCGCCTCTCCTATCCAGGAGGTTAAACCACATTTTCTAGGGCTGTCTTGAATTGCAGCTGCTAAAAGTCTCTAAGATTAAATGCTCCTTCTTAAAAGAAGGACAAGAACTTGGCTGGCTACTTATATCAAATCCTCTCCCATGTGTTCTCCTCATCCTTGACCTCTATAGCATGAAGATGGGTGGCTATATACACGCAAATGATAAATACAGGTGAAACTCAAAAAATTAGAATATCGTGCAAAAGTTCATTTATTTCAGTAATGCAATTTAAAAGGTGAACCTAACATACGAGATAGACTCATTACATGCAAAGCAAAATAGTTCAAGCCATGATTTGTCATAATTGAGATGATTATGGCTCACAGTTCATGAAAACCGCAAATCCACAATCTCAGAAAATTAGAATATTGTGAAAAGGTTCACTTTTCTAGGCTCAAAGTGTCCTACTCTAATCAGCTAATTAAGCCATAACACCTGCAAAGGGTTCCTGAGCTTTTAAATGGTCTCTCAGTCTGGTTCAGTAGGAATTACAATCATGGGAAAGACTGCTGACCTGACAGTTGTGCAGAAAACCATCACTGACACCCTCCATAAGGAGGGAAAGCCTCAAAAGGTAATTGCAAAAGAAGTTGGATGTTCCCAAAGTGCACATTAATAGAAGTGCACATTAATAGAAAGTTATGTGGAAGAAAAAGGTGCACAAGCAGCCGGGATGAGCGCAGCCTGGAGAGGATTCTCAGGAAAAGGCCATTCAAAAGTGTTGGGGACTTTTACAAGGAGTGGACTGAGGCTGGAGTCAGTGCATCAAGAGCCACCACACACAGACGGATCCTGGACATGGGCTTCAAATGTCGTATTCCTCTTGTCAAGCTGCTCCTGAACAACAAACAATGTCAGAAGCATCTTACCTGGGCTAAGGAAAAACAGAACTGGTCTGTTGCTCAGTGGTCCAAAGTCCCCTTTTTAATGAGAGCAACTGTTGCATCTCATTTGTAAACCAAGGACCCAGAGTCTGGAGGAAGAATGGAGAGGCAACACTGCAAGATGCTTGAAGTCCAGTGTGAAGTTTCCACAGTCTGTGTGAATTTGGGGAGCCATGTCATCTGCTGGTGTTGGTCCACTGTGCTTCATTCAGTCCAGGGTCAATGCAGCCATCCACCAGGAGATTTTGGAGCACTTCATGCTTCCTTCCGCAGATGAGCTTTATGGGGATACTGACTTCCTTTTCCAGTAGGACTTGGCATCTGCCCACACTGCCAAAAGTACCAAAACCTGGTTCAATGACCGTGGGATTACTATGCTTGATTGGCCAGCAAACTCGCCTGACCTGAATCCCATAGAGAATCTATGGGGCATTGCCAAGAGAAAGATGAGAAACATGAGTCCGAACAATGCAGAAGAGCTGAAGGCCACTATTGAAGCATCCTGGTCTTCCATAACCCTCAGCAGTGCCACAGGCTGATAACTTCCATGTTGTGCTGCATTGAGGCAGTAATTGCTGCAAAAGGGGCCCAAACCAAGTACTGAGTACATATGCATGCTTATACTTGTCAGAGGTCCGATATTGTTCTATGTACAATCCTTGTTTTATTGATTGCATGTAATATTTTAATTTTCTGAGATTGTGAATTTGGGGTTTTCATGAGCTGTAAGCCATAATCATCATGATTATGACAAAACATGGCTTGAACTATCTTGCTTTGCATGTAATGAGTCTATCTCATATATTAGTTTCACCTTTTAAGTTGCATTACTGAAATAAATGAACTTTGGCACAATATTCTAATTTTTCGAGTTTCACCTGTAAGTTATAACAGAAGACAATAGCAGAATTGGTTAATGGACTGATTGTTTTCATCAATTCTGAATAAGCAAGAGACAAAGTCCTGAAGCACAGAGATAAAGGGTGTGTTCAAGAGATAAAGAACTGAACACAAAAGAACAAAAGTTGGAAGGGACCTTGGAGGTCTTCTAGTCCAACCTCCTGCTCAAGCAGGAGACCCTGTACCATTTCAGACAAGTGGCTGTCCAGTCTCTTCTTCAAAGCCTCCAATGGTGGAGCAGCCACAACTTCTGAAGGCAAGCTGTTCCACTGGTTAATTGTTCCTACTGTTAGGAAATCAATCATTATACTTTCAAACTCCCTATTCTGCAAAGATGGGAAACTGGAATCACAGCATTTGACCCTTCTATATTGCAATTTTTAGTGAAACACCAGAAACATAAGAACACATCTTTTTAGCCCATTTCCAAATTTGTCAAACTAATTCTGTATGAAACTTTTTTTTGCTGAGCGAGTTCCAAAGAAGCAAAGATTATGTTTATATTCTGTAGAATTCATGTACCAAGTGTCAGCCAAGTGGTGGATGAATGGATGGATGGATGGAACAGACAGCTAGACAGACAGAGACAGAGACAGATGATAGATAGACAGACAGAAAGACAGACAGACAGGCAATAGGTGGAGATAGAGATGATAGGAGAGAGAGAGAGATTGATTAACTATAATGAATATTCATGAGTAATCTATTTGGGAGCATGTTACAGACTGCTTGTCCCAAACTTTGAAAGTGGCCAGTGTCAGAAATAGATAACAATATAATTTTTTTCTCTGACACCAGTATTTTTTATTTTCTCTTGCTGCTTTCTCTCTCAAAGTAATAAATACCCTTAAAAACAAATCCCTTTCTGCAGAAATCTCAACAAAATGTCCTATATAAAGATCTCATCATTAGCCCAAGAGCCCGAACAGACCTCAACGCTGCAGGCTCAATTTTCTCTTTCTCTCCTTTCCTTGATATTCCATGGACTTTCAAACTGTATCCAGCAGGCCAACCACCGTAGCAGGTGCTGGGAAGTAAAGGGTTCCAGAAATGTTCCTCACCGGAAAGCACTACCAACTCTAGTCAACATACTGATTTTCTGATGAACGCACTGAGATGTCTTGCCTTGGCAATTCACTTATCTCAGCATGGATTTTCAATGCATTTGTGGAGACGAGGCAGGACTAAACTTACTGACTGAGATGTTTACCAGCCTTTACAATTTGGATCTCAGAGAAGATAACATATCATTCTCCACAAAGAACTTCATCACATTTCCCCACAGTTGGTAGATCATAGGGCTGTCCAACATATTTCACATCAGGTTTTAGGTCTCCAGATGCAACTGGCCAAAAGCAAGGGTTCCTCTGCACATTGCCTGGGAGGAGGGGGCTGGGGACCAGTGGTGGAGGAAAAACACTGGGGGAGGACCAGCTGACAATAAATGCCCACGATGGACCAACTGCAGTGGGGGACCCACAGTGAAGTCGGCACAGCTATGGGCCCGTGGTTAATTGTCCCATTCCAGGACCAGCAGTCCAGTGGTGATATTCAATTTTTTTTACTACCAGTTCTGTGGACATGGCGTGGCTTGGTGGGCATGGCTTGGTGGGCATGGCTTGGTGGGCATGGCTTGGTGGGCATGGCTTGGTGGGCATGGCAGCGGAAGGTTACTGCAAAATCCCCATTCCCTCCCCCCCCCACTAACCTGCTTTCCAGCTCCGTTCTCCTGTGCAGGGTAACCAAAAAAGACCCAGGTGATCAGCTGGGACTCTGGAGGCAGAGAATAGATGGGGGTGGGGCCAGTCAGAGGCGGGATTTGCCAGTTTTCTGAACTACTCAAAATTTCTGCTACTGGTTCTCCAGAACTGGTCAGAACTGGCTGAATACTATCTCTTCAATGGTCCTAAGGGCTTCAGAATTAAGTATCTACACTCTTTATACAATAATCAACCTATCACCTCCATTGAGAAACAGTTGTTGGAATACATTAAATTGGGCTAAAGCATTCAAGTGATCAAGGACACACAAAACAAGGGAGCTAGGATCTCCAATAAACAATTGCCACTGGAAAAAAAATGTTGGCCTCTGAAGACCAAATTGCTGTAGATTTAAAATGACAATTAATTCAAGACCAGAAATAGTTCTGTTGATGAGACTCTTCCACATTTCTTTAAACAAAAAAAATTGAAAAAACATTCTGATCATCCCTGGAGACAAATGACTAAAAATGCCATCTAGGTCATACAAGGTAATAATATACTTTACTTGGTTCCCTTCTGGAGCAGAGGTGGTATATTCAGCCTGTTCTGACCAGTTCTGGGGAACCAGTAGTAGAAATTTTGAGTCATTTGGAGAACTGGCAAATCCCACCTATGACTGGCCCTGCCAACCCCACCTATTCTCTGCCTCCCGAGTCCCAGCTGATCAGCTGGGTCTTCTTTGGTTGCTCTGCACAGGAGAAAGGAACTGGAAAGCAGGTTAGTGGGGTGGGGAGGGAATGGGGATTTTGCAGTATCCTTCCTCCAGGAGTGGGGAAGGAATGGGAATTTTACAATACAGCCACACCACACCCACCAAGCCACATCCACAGAACCAGAAGTAAAACAATTTTTGAACACCATCACTGTTCTGGAGCATAGTAACAATAACATATTCATTTTATTCTGGAAGAAGACTTGCTGTGTTTAATTATGCTCAATTCCTTTGAATGAATGCTTTGGAAACTAATAGAATAAAAATTGTTTCATTATTATGAATAATAATGTTGTTATATATTTGTGTTACAGGCACAAATCCTGACTGGAGGCTCTTTTCTTTACTTCCAAGCCTACCCTCTCTTTTTTGCATATACAGAGGATATATACGCTTCTGTTCGCGACCAAATCAGGTGGTGACCAAAAAAATCCACCCGATTTCAGGTCATGATTCAAAAATCGGATGGCAAACAAAATCGTCATGGAAAGATTTCCCTTCCACACCAATTTCCCCTTGGTGTCGTTTTTGTTTGTTTGTTTGTTCTCTCCATGCATGTGCAGATGGTTGTGCTTCCAGTCACAACCAAATCGGGTTGTGGCCAAAGTCCTGGAATGGATTACGGTCATGACCTGAGGTTCTACTGTACAGGTAACCCTCAACAATAGTTATTTTAGTGACCGTTCAAAGTTATAACAGCATTGAAAAGAAAATGACTTAAGATCATTTTTCAACACTTACGACCATTGCAATGTCCCCATGATCACATGATCAATATTCAGACGCTTGGCAACTGACCCATATTTATGACAGTCACAGTGTCCCGGCGTCATGAGATCCCCTTTTGCAACCTGCTGACAAGTCAAGTCAATGGGGAAGCCAGATTCACTTAACAACTATGTTATTAACTTAGCAACTGCAATGATTCATTTAACAATGATGACAAGAAGAATGTTGGAAGTGTAAACACAAAGAAGGAATGTTCTTCCATATGGGGTGGCAGTGTCCAGAGGTTAAAAAATATTGGATGAGGGTACAAAGATGGTTATTAGAAATTACAGATCACAAATTAGAACTCTAACCAGAAATATTCCTATTCGGAACAATTAAGGGAAAACTGAGCAAGGTCATCTGATACATCATTATACATATCATAACTGCGACAAAAATAGCCTGTGCACAGGGATGGAAGAAGGGAAAAAATATCATCTGAAAAAGACTTGACACAAAAAATAATGGATTGTGCAGAACTGGATAAATTCACAATGGAATTAAGAGGCAAAGATGATTCAGACTATTATGTGGTTTGGAATAGGCGGTACAAATGGGTGGAGGATAGAAATAAAAGTTGATGTTTACGTATAAAGGATATGTATGTATTAATAATGACACGAACACTGTTAATGTGAACAGAGATTTGTTTCTTTGTTTTTAAAAAATAAAATATTAAAAAAAACAATTGTGACAAGAAAGGTTGTAAAATGGAGCAAACATCTCTTAATAAATGTCTTGTTTAGCAACGTAAATTTTGGGCTCAATCGTAATTGTAAATTGAGGAGTATACCATACAGACCAACTAGTATTCTATTTCAGACTATTAATTTTCTCAGAATGTGTACATGAACAATTCCTATGAAACTTTGCTGAGGTAACATATTATAAAAATACCTTTTAATGCAGCTATATCACTTTAGAGAAGAACAGCAGTCTTTAGAAATCTTACAGATTGAACAGATTAACAGAGTTGGAAAGGACCTTGTAGGTCATCTAGTACAACCCCCGCCCAAGCAGGAGACCCTACACCATTTCTGACAAATGGCAGTCTAATCTCTTCTTGAAAGCCTCCAGGAATAAAGCTCCCACAATTTCTGAAGGCAGCTTCTGTTCCACAGGTTGACTGTTCTTGCTATTCAGAGAAATTTCTCCCTATTTCCAGGTTAAATCTCTCCTTGTTCAGTTTCCATCCATTATTCCTTGTCTGGCCTTCAGGTGCCTTGGAAAATAGCTTGACCTCTTCTTCTCTGCTGCAGAATCTACAGCATTTGTTAGATTTCTAAAGGCTGCTGTCCTTCTCTAAAGTGATACAGCTGCATTAAAGGGTATCTTTAGTGGTGGTTCTCAGCCTGTGGTTTGGGGACCCCTGGGTGGGGGGAATGATGTCATGATGGGGAGTCTGTGAAGGCTTGAAAAAAAGTTATGATTTAAATCTTGAGTGAAATCTTGAGGATCCGTGGCTATGGTTTGTGACCACAAAAAGTATTTAAAGGGAGTCAATGATGACAAAATGGTTGAAAATCACTACTGTAGAATGTCTATGGGGATTCTAAGCCATCCAGGTAATGGTTGTCCCAAAGGTGCTTTTTCAAGAGGCAACTGGACTTTCTGGGTTTTTCTTTGAAGATATTTCACTTCTCATCCGAGAAGCTTCTTCATCCCTGAGCCTGTGTTCAACAGTGAAGGAACCCAGAGCAGAAAACATCCTGCAGCCACAAAGGCTCCACAACCATTTGCACCACTCAGGTGACACTGAGGACACAGATAAACCTCCAAGTGGCCTCAAGGACCATCTAAAAAGAATGCAAATGAGAAGTCTGCAAGATATATAAATTTTTCCATTCCCCACCATCCAGTCTAAGCTGAAGATGGTCTTGGATGAAAAGCAAAAAGTCTTAAAAGAAAAACCCAGAAAGTCCAGTTGAATCTTGAAAAAGCAACTTTGGGACACTATTGTAGAACATTTTTGTATGCATTTACAATCATCTGTAAGTAAACCTTTTAGGTACCCTATCACTGGGAAAGCGCATTTCCTGCCTTTAGAGCAGCTTACAATGAAACAAAAGTCACTAGAAAAGGTGGGGGGAAGGAAAGAAGGAGTGAAGAAAAATATTTTCTGGTTATGTTAGAATGTTTATGTGGGAGTGAATGCAAAAGATTCTTCAATTATTGGTCTATCAAAGTCACTGCATCAAACACCAGCCTCTCCTTGGATGATATATATCAAGAGAAGATTATGAGGAAGGCAAAATAGGACCATTCTAGAAATAGAAACATACACATTTGTTTTACCACCCAACTTTAATGAAATCTACCTTAGGAACACTTTGAAGCATTTACGACAGGTTGAACTGTGGGCGAAAAGGAGTGAAAAGGAAAACAAATCTCTTAGGAACAGATATATTATATTCAGAAGGAGTAAAGAAAACAGGAGGGGAAAGGATCTGAAAACTCTAGTTTCTGATTTATGACATTTTAATAGAAACTCACCACAGGCCTTATCTGATGCTATTTGGTTTTAAGTTCTGTGGTTTATATATTGATCAGATTCTCTTATCTTCTCATTACTTGTGTTGTGTTCCGCTAGGATCCACGAATTCTTGGTATAGTTATCTTGTGTTTTATAATAAAGCTTAGACTTTCACATCCTGCAGGGAAAGCAAAAGAAAGAGATGGGAGACAACACTTGGAAGATGCCAAAATTTATCAGCGTCTGGCTGGTATTTTTTGAGCAAAGACAAAACAAAATAATATTAATAAGTGGGGGGAATACTTGAAGCCAAGTAGATTTATACAGTGGAATTAATTTAACTCAGAATGGGGATGAGGTCAGGTTATATCCTTGACTCTGCAAAGTATGCAAAGAAGATACATAAAGATTTACAAAGGGCTTTGAAGTCCTTCCAACTAGCCCTCCCTCCTTGTTGGTGTTATTTGTTTGGTGTCATAATAAAAATTGAGTAGAACTTGGGCAGAATATTATGAATATTCAGGTTCTGGATCAGTGGTGGGATTAAAATTTTGTTTCTACCGGTTCTGTGGGCATGGCTTAGTGGGCATGGCTTGGTGGGTGTGGCAGGGGAAGGATACTGCAAAATCCCCATTTCCTCCCCACCCCACTAACCTGCTTTCCAGCTTCATTCTCCTGTGCAGGGCAACAAAAACAGACCCAGCAGACCCAGCCAATCAGCTGGGACTCAGGAGGCAGAGAATAGATGGGGTTGGTAGGGCCAGTCAGAGTAGATATTCCAAACTACTCAAAATTTCTGTTACCGATTCTCCAGCACTGGTCAGAACCTGTTGAATACCACCTCTGTTCTGGATATTTAAGGTAACCGAGATGCTGATGCACAAAGCATAGTTCCTTCTTCACAAGGAAACCTGTCCAAGAAGTGGACAGCCTATTACAGCTTCCCTTCCAGACTGGTTGGTCACCTGGCCATTCATGTTTGAATAATAAACCCAAACACCTTCCTGCTTTGATGCAAGATCTGTTGGATTCTTATCTAAGTGGCACGCTGTTTGACTTTTGATTTTTTTTTTTTTTTCAAAAGGAAACCACCTTTTAGTAAATTACTCCTGGGATGGGATGTTCTTGATGAACTGTAAAGTGTGTGTGAACACAGAACATAGAATAACAGAGTTGGAAGGCCATTTAGTCCAAACCCCTGCTGAAGCAAGAGAGTCTACATAGAGGTCTCCAGACTTGGCAACTTTTAAGTCTAGCTAGCTGAAGAATTCTGGGAGTTGAAGTCCACAAGTCTTAAAGTTGCCAAGTTTGGGGACCCTTGGTCTACAGCATTTCAGACAAATGGATGTCCAGTCTCTTTTTGAAAGGCTCCAGTAATGAGACACTTCACAATGGCTTCTGAAGAAAAGCCATTCCACTGGTTGATTGTTTTCATTGTTAGGAAATGTCTCCTTAATTCTAAGTTGTTTCTCTCCTTGCTTAGTTTCCATCCATTGGTTCTTGTCTTACTTCTGTCCCCTGAGTAGCCAAGGCATATGTACAAAACCCTAAATCTCCTTCTCAAAACTAACTAATCTTGATCAAATGAAATCACATCCATACTCCTCTCTCTCCCTCTCCCTCTCTCTTTCTCTCTCTCTTTCTGTTTCTCTCTCTGTCTTCTTCTCTCCCTGTCTTTTTATCTTTCTCTTTCTGTCTCTCTCTCTCTCTCTCTCCCTCTCTGTCTCTTTGTCTCCCTCCCTTACTCTCTCCCCCACACCGTCTCTCTCTTTCTTTTCCTCTCTTTCTGCCTGTCTCTCTCCCCCATCTTTTTTCTGTCTCTCTCCCCTGTCTCTTTCTCTCTTTCTGCCTTTCTTTCATTCTCTCTCCTTCTCTCTCTCTGTCTCTCTTTCTTTCCCTCCCTCCTTCTCTCTCTGTCTCCAGAACAAAATAAAAATCAAATACCAGACTTGACCTGAAGAAGAACTCTTCAGTAAGATACTGTAGATTATTGCAAGTAAGGATAAATGGCATATCATTATGCCTCTAGGCTATATCGCTGACACCAACTTGATTTTATTTTGGCACTATGATTTGTTTATGATGATCATAGACTGGCAAATTCCAAATAGAAATATAATTCCCAAGTATAAAGAGGTTAATAAATCCTGTTGTTAGCATACTGAAGAAGATGGTGATGTTTCGGTTTCCCAAAGGTTTTGTTCTCCTTCAAATATCAATTAATATGTTTTTTTTAACTTGCCCCTCTATGTTTTATTGTGCTGCCATGCTGTTTTATAGTAACTGTTTTACAGAAATACTGCCCCTACTTAAGATTTGTGTATTTTTAAACTTTTACTGTTTCCTACTGCGGAATCGTTTCTGAAGGGCAAAAGAAGAAATGCCCTCGGTAATGAATAAATAACTAAATATGATTTCACATTATGAGATTTTTTGGGGTGGGGGAGGAGGATGTAGGATTTAATCAATGTATTATCATCTTTTTAGAGCCAGGTCATGGTACCCTGATGTGCCCCAAGCATTTTAAGTCGGTTTTATTGCCTCTGTCTGCAGTTTTATGTGTTTGTTGCATTCTGGTTTTATACTATATGAAAGATGATGATATTTACAGCATCCTCTTTTGATTATTGTACGAAGCCCCAGAATCCATTCAGATGAAGGCTGTTCTCAAAATGGTTTTAAAATAAATACCAGAGAAAGATGAGGTGAGAGATCCAACTGAAACGGTCAAAATTTTAATTTTAGAAATCTTACCCCTCCACCAAAAGCTGGGGGGAGAAAAATCACAAGCAGGATGAATATTTATTTCCCATTTAATGGGAAATGACTTCTATTCAGCCTTTTTTATCCCCACCCAACATATTAATTTAAAAAATAGGCAGCAGGAAAGTTTGTATAGATCCCATGTGTTTTCCACCAAGTTGAATAGCCTGTTGGAGGAGGAAATATTATCTAAAAGATTAACAGGGTTGGAAGGGACCTTGTAGGCAGAAATAACAGATAGTCAGTTGGAAGGGAGGTTATTTAGTCCAACCCCCTGCCGGAGTGGGAGACCCTACACCATTTCTGACAAATGGCAGTCCAGTCTCTTCTTGAAAGTCTCAAGTGGTGGTGCTCCCACAACTTCCGAGGACAACTTCTGTTCTATTGGTTAATTGTTCTCCCTGTCAGAAAGTTTCTCCTTAATTCCAGGTTGAATCTCTCCTTCTTCATTTTCCGTTATTCCTTGTCTGGCCTTTGGGTGCTTCAGAAAACAGCTTGACCCCTTCCTCCTCTCTGTGGCAGCCCCTCAAATATTGGAAGACTGCTCTCATGTCTCCCCTGGTCCTTCTCTTCACTAGACTAGCCATGCCCAGTTCCTGTAACCGTTCTTCATATGTTTTAGCCTCCAGCCTCCTAATCATCCTGGTTGCTCTTCTCTGTACTTTTTCTAGAGTCTCAACATCTTTTGTATAATGTAATGAACAAAACTGGATGCAGTACTCTCGGTGTCGTCTTACTAAAGCTTTATAGAGTGGTAGTAGTACTTCCCATGATCTCGATTTAACCCCTCTGTTAATGAAACTTAGGATTGTATTAAGCTTTTTTGCCTAACCAGGGGTCTCCAACCTTTTGGACCTCAGGGACCACCAAACTCATAATTTTAGATCCCAAGGACCAATAACTGGTTCTGTGGGTTTGGCCTAATTTGTGGATGTGGCTTGATGGTCATGTGACTGGCTGGGCATGGCTTGTATGTAAATATTATAAATATTTATATAAATATTGATTTTTTTTATTCAAAAAGAGCAACTTTTACCCCAAATCAGGCAAAGCAGGCAGGCAGATTGAGTTGCTCACAGAATCACAGATTCATTCAGAAATCTATCTATCTGCCTTTGGCTAGCTCAGTCTGTCACGCAAAATTTGCTTGCAAGCAAACTCACAAAATTAACTCACAACACACCATGTATGTAAATATTGATTTTTTTATTAAAAAAAGAGCAACTTTTACCCCAAATCAGGCAAAGCAGGCAGATTGAGTTGCTCACAGAATCATTCAGTGATCTATCTGCCATCGGCTAGCTCAGTCTCTCAAATTTGCTTGCCGTGAGTCTGCACTAAATTTGCTTGCAAGCAAACCTTCAGTCCTAAGGGAGGTTCAGCTGTGCTTAAAAGCAGAGCTGAAGATCTAAAGACTAGCTAGAAAGCAAGACATCCAACCATTTCCTGCTTCCTAACTAATCTAAATCTCCCGGCACAGCAGAACAGATGATAGTCGGAAAAAGGAAACATAGAAATTTAGTAGGCGAGTTTGTGGGGTAAGGAGTGAGAGGGAGGGGAGGGTTCCGGTGGGCCATGTGGTCGGTGCAGCCTTGTGTTTCTGCACAGCCTCGATTAATTGCTTGGGGGGGGTGCTCTGGGGGTGAGATTTCTCTGCGGCCCACCAAAAATTTTTCATGGACCACCAGTGGGCCGCGGCCCACTGGTTGGCTGTTGTAACTATGTATCATTTATGTGTTTGCAACTGTATATCAATGCAACTATGTATCATTCAGACATTGCAACATTGTATCATTTCACGTGTAATCATTAAGCTTCTGTCTTCTCAGTGACCTTTTACAGGGCACGTACAGAGACAAGGAGTCAAACATTTGCAGAAATGGTTTATTCACTTGGGATTACATTGTCTGGCATGCAGCTTTGTGAAGAAGAAATATCCTGATCAAATATAAATCTTGCCATCCTGTCTGACCTGGTATCTTGCTTTTGTTTGAGCCATTGTTAAATCTGTACATTCCGTCTGACCTAGGCTTAACCTAGGTTCTGAATAAACAATCACCCCCTTTTGAATGAGCATAATAAAAGAGCGTGTACCCGGGCATTCGGGGTGCACTCATCGTGAGGAACTTCGTCTCCTGTCGTTTCTCTCTCCTTCGCTCCCTATCATGAGACGCCCATCTGATGCGGGATAGCAGATACCGCAGTTGGCGACCGCTGTTCTAGTCTGTCAAGATCCATCTGGATCTTGAGCCTATCTTCTTGGGTGTTGGTTATTCCTGCCAGCTTTGTATCATCTGCAAATTTGGTAAGTTCCCCTTCTATTCCCTCATCTAAGTCATTAATGAAGATATTGAAGAGTACTGGGCCTAAGACAGAACCTTGTGGCACCCCACTGCTTACTTCCCTCCATGTAGACTTAGACCCATTCAGGACTACTCATTTAGTACAGTTTGTCAGCCAGTTGCAAGTCCAACTCGTGGTGGTGCTATCTATTCCACTTTTTTCTAGCTTACTAAGAAGTAGGTTGTGGTCTCCTTTGTCGAATGCCTTGCTGAAACCTAAATATATTATGTTCACAGTATTTTGTTGGTCTACTAATTTAGTCACCATGTTGAAGAATGAAATAAGATTGGTTTGGCATGATCTGTTCTTAACAAACCCGTGCTGACTTCTAGTTATTACTTTACTTGTTTCTAGATATTGGCAGATCTGGTTTTTTTTATTATCTTTTCCAGTATCTTCCTGGGTATTGAGGTTAGGCTGATTGGTTTATAGTTTCCTGGGTCTGATTTTTTTTTCTCCTTTTTTGAAGATGGGAACCACATCAGCTCTTTTCCAGTCCTCTGGTAGTTCCCCAGTGCTCCAGGATTTTTGAAAGATATGGTGCAGTGGTTCTGAGATGACCTCTGCCAGCTCCTTTAAGACTCTGGGATGTAATCCATCAGGCCCCGGTGATTTGTGTTCATCAAGATCGGACAGGTGTTTTCTTACTACTTTTTTTTCTTATTTTAACTTTTATTTCTGGTCTGTCTTTTACAGTTATGTTCTTGGTAGGTTGAGCTATAGTTTCTTTTTGCGTGAAGACTGGTGCAACAAATGAATTAAGCAATTCTACTTTCTCTCTGTTGCCTGTTACTTTCTTGCCATCTTCTCTCTTTAGTGGACCAACTGTTTCCTTGATTTTTATTCTTGTTATTTATATGTTGGAAGAAACTTTTTTTTAATTATCTTTGACTTTTGTTGCAAGTCTTTGTTCGTTCTGAGCCTTTGCTATCCTGTCTTCATCTTTGCAGATTCTGGCTATCTGCTGATATTTTGTACTTGTCCTTGTCCTTCTTTTCTTTCAATTTGCCAGAGAGATCTTTGTGTAGCCATGCCGGTTACTTCTTGGATTTCTTGTTTTTCTTTCTCAGTGGTATTGTGCTGGTTTGGGCTTCTATGATAATGCTTTTCAGAGTTTCCCAAGATTCTTGAGTTGTTTTCCCCTTTAGGATTTTCATCCATGGAATCTTTCCCAAGTTCTCTCTGAGTTTATTAAAATCAGCTCCTTTAAAATCCAAGACTCTGGTGTCATTATGTTCTATTGCTTGTGTTTGTGTTATGTTGAATTCTACTATGACATGGTCACTCTCACCCAAGGTTCCTGCAGTTTCAACTCCCTTTATCACTTCTTCTCTGTTTGTAAGAATTAAGACCAGTATGGCTGTCCCTCTAGTTTCACCCTCTACCTTTTGGAGAACTAAGTTGTCAGCTAAAGTTTTCCAATTGATATCAGGATAATTGAAGTCTCCCGGAACTATTGTTGTGTGTTTCCTGCATATGTTTGTTAGTTGATTGGCAAAAAGGACATCTATTTTTTTTCTGCTTGATTGGTTGGCCTATAATATACACATACGGCCATGTCATTCTTTTTTTTTTCTTTTATATTGACCCATATGTATTCTAGGAGGTTTTCATCTTTGGTTTCATGCATTTCTATAGCAATATAGTGGTCCTTTACTAACAGTGCAACTCCACCTCCTCTTTTATGGGGTCTGCTTTTTTTTTTCTTATGTAATAGTTTGTATCCTTCTACCAGTATATTCCAATCATGGGTTTAATCCCACCAAAAGTTTCTGTTGTTCCAACTATGTCATATCTACCTTCATGTATTCATAGTTCGAGTTCACCCTGTTTGTTCCCCAGACTTTGTGCGTTTGTATATAAGCACTAGTCCAACCCCCCCACCCACCCAAGCAGGAGACCCTACACCATTTCTGACAGATGGCAGTCCAGTCTCTTCTTGAAAGCTTCCAGTGGTGAAGCTCCCACAAGTTCCAAAGGCAATTTCTTGTTCCATTGCTTGATTGTTCTCACTGTCAGAAAGTTTCTCCTTATTTCTAGGCTGAATTTCTCCTTGTTCAGTTTCCATCCATTATTCTTTGTTTGGCCTATAGGCACTTTGGAAAACAGCTTGGCCCCTTCCTCCTCTCTGTGGCAGCCCCTCAAATATTGAAAGATGCTATCCTGTCTCCCCTGGTCCTTCTCTTCCCTAGACTAGCCAGGCCCAGTTCCTGAAACCGTTCCTCATATGTTTTAGCCTCCAATCCCCTCATCATCTTAGTTGCTCTTCTCTGCACTTCTCTGCATCTACACAACCTGATTCTCTTAAATGAAAGGTAGATACAAATTGAATAAATAAATAATGTTTGGCTCATTTTTTTCCCCTAACTTAAGCACTATTGCAAGCATGTGTACAGCTAGTCCTTGACTTACAGCCATAATGGAGCCCAAAAATTGTGTTGCTAAGTGAGTCATTTGCTAAGTGAGTTTTGTCCCATTAGGACCTTTCATGCCACATTTGTTAAGAATCACTGCAGCCATTAGTAACACGATTGTAAAATGAGTCTAGGTTCCCCATTGCCAGAAAACATAGTCATATTGACTCTGGGATATTGCACCTGTTATAAATACATGGCAATTGTCCAGCAACTGAATTCTGATGTGAGCAAGGTGATACTGCAATGTTCGTAAGCATGAAAAATATAAGTCACTTATTTCAGTGTCATTGTGACTTTGAACATCACTAAATTAACTGTTGTAAATCAAGGACTATCTGTAAATACATACATTCTCTCTCTCTTTCTCCCTCCCTCCCCCTCTCTCTCCATACAATATTTTGAATAATTCAAATATTGATACATGGCCAGCTGCATTCCACATTCATGCATAAGTGAGTAAGATGAATCAGACTGAACTGTTTTCCTCCATCTTTGGAAAAATCATGGAATTTTCTAGGAATGGAAGATTCATCCACAACTGGCTCACATTCTTGGATCTCATTGTGAGAGAAGAGTTGCTACCTTATAATCTGTGTAGGGATATTGGCATCTATCCTTTAAAGTATAATACTAATCCCTGTACATTTACTATGATGAAACAGTATAATAAAATTTGGTTGGTAAAGTAACATTAGAGGCAGTAACAACCACCTTCATCCAGGAAACAAAACTAACCAATAAAATAAAGACATCCTTGAACTGATCCAGAGTCTTGATAATTGCATGCATGAAATATACAACAACAAGATAAAAACACCACAGAAATTTATTATCTCCGTCTTCCAAGAGATTTTTGACTTCCCAGTCTAGTTTAATGACCTGGACTTCTCTAGCATTCTCCCACCCATGTATTAACCAGAATCAAGTCTGAGATCAGTAAAGGCAGCAAGGAAATGTGGCTTTATAGGTCATTAGTTTGTGCAACTCAACATGTTTGTGGTAGAAAGCAAGAGATTTTTGGTACTCGTGTATTTCTCTCCAACAGTTCCTTCCCCAAATTAAATCCTAGATTAAATACTTTTCCAACACAAAATCAAAATAATTAAGGAAGAAATAATCTGCATCAGCTCATGAGTTTAGATGCAGGGGAAAATAACACTGAATTTCAGAAAATTCGGAGGCAAAATTTTATATATACCTCCAGCTCAAACCCCCCCCCCCTCCACCAGGCACCCAGATGAAACCAGGCTTCCTAATAGATAATAGCCGTCCCTTCACACGAAGCCAAGCTGCACTGAAAGCCTCCAATACAGGAACAGTGTTGCCAGCCAATCAAAGCCACAAAACAGACAAAAGAAACCAGAAACACCAATCAATCAAACTCCAAGTCCAGTGAACACAGACCAAGAGTCCCAACCAATCAGGATGGAGAAAAAAAACATCCTGGCACAACAATAGGCTAGCCTCAAATTTAAAACCAACGGCTGTGAGACCCTGACCCAAATACAAACTCAATACAGAAGCCTGATGATGGCAAATGAGATTCTGCTGAAACGTTGCTACAACTTTAAAAGCACTACAACAACATGGGATAATACCCGAAGGAAGCTGAACAGCACACACACGCGCACACACACACACACACATATATATATGTTTTTTTAGGCTTTCGCGGGTACTTACATGTGTGCTGTTTAGCTTCCTTCGGGTATTATCCCACGTCATTGTAGTTCTGTTAAAGTTGTAGCAACGAATCCCATGAAGAATCCCAATGAAGAACAGCCATCCCTTCACATGGAGCCAAGCTGCACTGAAAGCCTCCAACACAAGAACAGAGTGTTGCCAGCCAATCAAAGACACAAAACAGACAGAAGAAACCAGAAACACCAATCAATCAAACTCCAAGTCCAATGAACACAGATCCAGGCTCCCAGCCAATCAGAATGGACCAGCCTCAAATTTGAAACCAGGAACTAACTCTATACAGAAGCCTGAGGATGGCAGATGAGATTCTGCTGAAACGTTGCTACAACTTTAACAGAACTACAATGACGTGGGATAATACCCGAAGGAAGCTAAACAGCAGACATGTAAGTACCCGCGAAAGCCTAAGAAAACAAATATATACATATATATA
>BLBF01000077.1:5214845-5227555 GCA_015471245.1 Laticauda colubrina | reverse complement strand
GAAAGGAAAGGAAAGGAAAGGAAAGGAAAGGAAAGGAAAGGAAAGGAGGAAGCAAGGAAGATGGAGACAGAGAAGAAGAAGGACTATTCTGTTATTTTCTTTTTCTTTTAAAGTGAATCTGGCTTCCCCCATTGTGTTTCCCTGCTGGAAGTTTACAAATATTGATCACATGATGGTGATCAATATGCAACTGTCATAAATATATTCCAATTGTCAACCACCCGAGTTTTTATCACGTGACCATGGGCTTGCTGCATTGGTCATAGATGCAAAAGAGTCACTAAATGAATGGCTGTAAGTCAAGGTCTTCCTGGAGTCACAGGCTGGGATTTGGAGATAAACAGATACATTCTCCACACTTTTCTTCAATGATGAAGCTTCATAGGCTGCATCTAGCTTTTGACTGATCTGGATGAGGCACCCACTGGAGCTACCCCTGTGAAACCTGACTTGCCCAAAATACCCTGGACTCCGATGGCTTTCTGGAACTTTCAACAGAGAACCCCATGTCCTCTCCTCCCTTCCAGGAGCCGTTTCTGCTTTCTTCCTCCCTGATGTGCAAATCCAGTGGTGCCAAGCAAAATCACTTTGCTGAGTGGCATCCCAGGCCCTTGAAAAATTACTTTCCCTCCCCAAATGCCTTCACTTACCCCCACCACTCTAATTATAAGTAATTACCTGTTCTTTTTCCTTTAAGGATCAAGCCTCCACTCCCAGCCTACCTCAGGGAATAAATATGCATTGCACTTTGATGAAATGTTCACATAATACAGGTCAGGTGGTTAATGAAGCCATAAAGTATAATATGTCCGCCACACTAAACATCACCCCATTCATCTGGCCTCCGCCGGGCGTTTAAGAGAGCAAGTGATGTTTATTGGCAGGAGACACCCACTCTGCCTTAAGGATCACCATTCAAGAGCTAGCTTTTGGTAAATAAACATATAACCTTTGCAATGGTAATTTAAGACTGCACAGTAAAAGAGCCATCGTAAGGCTATTGAGAGTGGAAAAAAAGGAGATAAACCTCCTCGTGAATAACAGCTTACAGCTTCAGGCAAAGGTGTTTATTAAGTGGCAAGCTGTTTCTCCATCTTGTTCCATCCATGCTTTACCCTTGCCATGTTTTTGTCCTCCCCTCCATTTCCGGACTAGCAGCAAAATCATGACGTTACACTGAGTTCTAAAATCAGATGACACACTGAGAAGGGAGATGGGCAGAAGACAGACAGGCAGAGGGACAGAGGGAAGGAAAACAGATCAGCATCAAAGGTCCTGTTGCAGAGGTGGTACTCAGCCGGTTCTGACCAGTTCTGGAGAAGCAGTAGTGGAAGTTTTGAGTAGTTCGGAGAACCGGCAAACCCCACCTCTGACTGGCCCCACCAACCCCATCTATTCTCTGCCTCCCATTGAGTCCCAGCTGATCGGCTGGGTCTTCTTTGGTTGCTTTGCACAGGAGAACGGAGCTGGAAAGTAGGTTAGTGGGGTGGGAAGAAAATGGGGATTTTGCAGTATCCTTCCCCTGCCACACCCACCAAGCTATGCCCACCAAGCCATGCCCACATAACCAGTAGTAAATTTTTTTTGAATCCCACCACTCTCCTGTTGACTTAATGCCAACAAACAGGCATAGAAAACAGAATTTCTTCCCGATTGCCATCTGTGCACAGTAAGAAATCAAATTATGATGGTCCACCAAGATTAAAAAGTGTGTCTCAGAAATGAAAGCCCAAAGATTGCAGTTGTTAAGAGATTAGGCTAAGATGCAAGGTCTGTTCCACCATTATTAAATTATTATTATTATTATTATTATTATCCATTATCAAAGTGGAACATTTATCAAATCAGAGCTTTGGTAAATAACCCACGATTATTCCTGGAAGCAGCAGTACATTGTCTAGGGAGCTCATAGTAAAGAACCTTCCTGAGTAGGGTTAGAGAGGATCCGAGTTCAATGCCCTTCTCCTCTATGAAAGCTCCTGGAGCTCAACCTCCTACTCAGGATTGTGGTGAAGGGAGAATGAAATTGGGCAAGGGCAATTATTATTATTGAGTGCTGCAGAGTTCCAGGAAGAAAGGAAGGTTATAAACCACACCAATAAGCAATGAATAAATAAAGAGATTGTCTCAAAGGGGCTTTTTCAAGAGGCAACTGGACTTTCTAGGGTTTTTTTTTTTTCCTTTGAATATGTTTCACTTCTCATCCAAGAAGCTTCTTCAGCTCTGACTGAATGGTGGGGAATGCAAGGATTTATACTCCTTGTAGATAGAGGGGAAGGGAAAGGGAAGGAAGAAAGGAGAGGAGAAGGAAAGAAGGAAAAAGAGGAGAGGAGAGAATTCAGTGCCCATTCTTGGAAAGATTCAGGAAAGCCATTAGAAGGGCTCAATGCCCTGGACAGAAATTTAGCACTGGGCTGGATTATTAAGGATCTCTTGAGGCTCATATTGCTTTTAACCCATCCCATAGGGCTATATTATTAAAATATGAGGGTGGTTGTTTGTTTGTTTTTTTCATTTCCTTGGTCTCCTCTGCCTGAAGATATATGAAACAAGGAGGAAAAGAGTGTTCTGGAAATGGAAATATTTCTCCACAGAGACAATATACTTTACAGGATGGATTGGAGAGAAGGGAAGCGAATCAAGGCGTACAACTTTCTTTGGCCACAGGATTGTAAATGGACATGGTAATGCTATTATTCTCTTGCCTTTCTCAACCAACAGACTTTGCAAGCAAAAAAAACCCCTGAGACTTCTTTCCGTGTCCCATGGAGATTTTTGGCAATGTTGCAACACCTCCCTTTTCAGTTACTACAGGTAGTCCTCAGCTAACGATACTTCATTTAGTGACCATTCAAAGGGACAATATCACTGGAAAAAAGTGACTGATGACCATTTTTCACACTTACAACCCCACGGTCACGGGATCAAAATTCAGAGGCTTGGCAACTGGTTCATACTTATGACCGTTGCAGTGTCCCAAGGTCACGTGATTCCCTTTTGCGACCTTCCAACAACAAGTGGGATTTGCCGATCCTCCAACCTACTCAAAATTTCCACTACCGGTTCTCCAGAACTGGTCAGAACCTGCTGAATAGCACCTCTGGTGCTGGTCTGGTTTATATAACATGCTGGATGTTTGCAACATGTTGGAGCACATCATGTTACCCATTTCATTTTATCTTTTGTCTACTGAAGTGTTGTGGAACCCCAGTTAGTCAGTGTTGGAATTTGGGTTGAATGGGGAGGCGGGTGGGTTTCTGGAGAACAGCTGTGAGAAGGAAATGAAAGCAATTTGTAGAGCTTCCAAAATATGCGACTTAAAGGAGATTTTAAAAAATCAGCCCTTGTTAAACATGCTTGAATAGGGGTAATTTGAGGCCATTGATGTATTTCAGTTATGGAAAAAAAATGGGGGGGGGGACATTGATGCATTTCCCAACCTGGAGCCTTAAAAAAATGAAAATAAAATAAAATGGAAATAATTGCTTCGGGGACCCCTTGAGTCGAAGCACACAGGTGTTTTGAGGGGAACATAAACATTTTTTTCCTAAATGAGGCATTGAGGGCTGGAAGAAGGGCAGTAAAATTAGTGGAATTACTGCCTGATTTTAACCAGATGATTGCTCCACTCGGACACCAGCACATTTTCATTAGGGACTCTTAATTTACAAGGCATTTGCTGCATTCCAGGGGAGGCTGGGAAAAAAATCCCCCAGGTCCTAAGGAATGCCAGATCTGCAACCTTAATAGCAAGCAGATACGCCTTGCTGCAGGTTGTGATTGTGTGTGTGTGTGTTACACTTCATTTCATCAAAAGCAATTTAGCTGAATTCCTCCACCGATTTAACCCTTCAGATAAAAAGTGAGAAAGCAACGTGTCCTCTGTGCAAAATGACTCCATTAACTTTTTAGGAATAAGCATATTTGAGGGGTCCTTGGTGCTCTTTGAGCTTGGTTGTTTTCTTGCAGATGGTTCATGATCCAAACTAGGTTTCCATTCCATTCCCATGCTAGCACTGATGATGTCACCAAGTTGGGTAATGAAATGCCTGCAAGAAAACAACCAAGCTCAGAGAGCACCAAGGACCGCACAATTCTCCTCCTCCTCCCTTCTACCGCTGATATTACCTAACTGGGTAATGAAACATCTGCAAGAAAACAATCAAACTCAGAGAATACCAAGGACCCCACAATCCTCCTATTCCTCCTCCTCCCACCACTGATTTTACCTAGTTGGGTAATGAAATGCCTGCAAGAAAACAACAATGCTCAGAGAGCACCAAGGTCCTCTCATTTCAACCCCGAGCTACAAATATTCTCCTTTATTGGTAAATATTAGCACATAGGCACATATATAACCATACTGTTTATGAACACTTGCACATACACATCTTTGCTAATCTGTATTTATGAACCTTAAGTGTATGTTTCCCTCAACTTCTGAATAAATTTTGATTTATGCCTCTGAGCTTTCCATGACATCAGAATATTCCTTGAACAGGGCTGGGAGGCAGGGGAAGATTAGCATTTTCCTGGTCTAAGAATGATTTTGCATTGGGCCATCACAATGTCATTACAATCCTGTCCAGAAAAGCCTGTGGCACATTAGACCTTAGGCTTGAATTACCACACTCCACATAAATTTGTTGACATTTTATAGAGGCAAGTTGCATGCACCACCATCTGATGGTGTCCACCCAGCATTGACCTTTGGGTTTTTATGACTTTCAAAGATATGAAATGTCACCTTAACTCACCTGGCAACAATCAACTTTCTCCCTCCCTCCCTCCCTCTTTCTGTCTTCCTCTTTCTCCCTCTCACTTTTTCTCTTTCTCTTCCCTTTTTTCCTTTTTCCTTTTTTCTTTCTTTTCATTCTTTTTCTCTCTCATTTTCTTTCCCTCTCCCTCCCACCCTCCCCAGATGTTGAACTCTTTTATATTCAAGTTAAATATTTCACATTGAAATAACTCATTTTGGGATTTGGTATGAGTGTCTCTCTCTCTCTCTCTCTCTCTCTCTCTCTCTCCCTCCCTCCCTCCCCCTTTCTCCCCCCTCTCTCCATTTTCTCTTATTTTTCCAGATATTGCCTTAATTTCTATGGCATTTCTTTGATTCACTTTATTTATCTTACTTCCTGATATATTTCTGAGCCTCTTCTCTTGCTCATGTCATTTGACTTTAAGGCCAAACTCATAAGAGAGTCTATATTTCTGCTGCTCACTTTGGGAGAAAACAACCGTCTCCAAACTTTGTGGGTTTTTTGGGGTTTGCTTTGTTTCAAGTGACAGCACAGTCACCTGTCAATCTGCTATTTTATGCAAATGAAAAATTTCAACTTGCCACCATTTAGCTAATATTTGATATAGAATGTCCAATAAAATCCCAACTTTTCATTCAAGAAGAATGAGCAAAGTAGGAGAAAACACAGGAGAATTACTCATTAAAAAAAATGGTGAGAGGGATGGCATTCATAAACTTGCAGAGAAGAAGTGAGAAAGACAAGAAGTGAGGCCTACATACATTGGTGTATATATGAATTCCCACTCTGCAAATCTCAAAGATAGAGAGTGTGAAAGAATGGAACAAAGACACACCCAACTAACCCAGAAGGCTCATGTTAGTTTTATTGTGTTTTATTATTTGCAAACTGCCATGCCACAGAGGGCAGATGGGCTTTTTTGGAATCTAGGTATTATTGTCTCTATGACAATTATTAGGTGTTGTACTTTATGGTTCTTGACTCTTGATGAATGTATCTTTTATGTACACAGAGAGCATTTGCACCAAGACAAATTCCTTGTGTGTCCAGTCACACTTGTCCAATAAAGAATTCTATTCTGTTCTGTTCTGTTCTTTTTTTGAAAGCAGCAGTTTGGGGAGCAATGACTTTTAAACCCCCGGAAGAATGGATACATGGATATCCATTCGTGGGATCCCACCCAACACTTGTTCCTTTAGCCCAGAATAGAATTATGAACGGATTGGATTAGATTACCAGTCTAAATACCTGCTGAGCAAACATTCCTGAAGGAGAAATAGACACTTTTTTGTTGCCAAAAGAAAATAGATCATAAAAGAAATTTTAAAAACCAGGAGGGGAGAAATGTCCTGCTGGTGTTTAAAATCTCCCTGAAATCTATCTGACCATGCTTCTGTGCAAGAGCTAAGACTGACCCCTTTATTCCAAAATATGTTCTGACAGATGGGGAATAAGATTATGAGATTTCAGGAAAAAAAAGAAAAAGAAAAATCACAAACCTGTATGAGCTAATATTGTTCCAGATGCATTATCTTCTAATCTCCGGGAAGACAATGTTCAGAGGATAGAAATATGTAATATTCCTTTTGGCACTCAGAGAAAGAATTCAAAGTTACACTTAATCTCTCCCAGAACTGGGATTTCCACCAATTGCTCTGAAGGAAGAGGAAGGGAATCAAAACACCTGCCTTAAATATCTTTGCCCAGGTTGGAGCAATCTACCCAGATTGAGTTCCCAACACTCTTAAAGGACTAATGTTTGGAAATAAGCAATTCAGTTAGGCCTACAATGACTTCAAAAAAGAAAGAAAGAAAAAGGAAACCTCCATATAGAAAATACAATGCAAAGTACAATTATCTCCCCAATATTCCACTTGGTGAGAATTCAATGAACAGTAAACAAGGGATTTTACCCCTTCTTTTGAAGAATCCCCAGGACTTTTTTTTTTTTTTTTTTTTTGAGCTGTGGAACATGACTGGGCAAGTAAACACCCAACTTATGTGTAGAGTGATATAGAGTAATAATGCCAACAAGGATTATGGGCTGCTCTTTGTTTAGATCAGGCCTGGAAAAATCTGGAGATTCATTGGAGAGCGATATAATAGTTACAGCTTTCAGGTCCAAAAAGGAAAAATGAACAGGAACAGTGGCTACTAAATCAGTAGTGATAAGCAGGCCTTGAGCCCAGGGTCAAGAAAGTTAAGTTGACAAAACAACTCAGATAAGACCCTCCCTAGTTCACACAGAGAGGAGAAGCACATTCAGACTTGAAAGTTATTGTCACTGCAACTGTGTACAATGTAAATAGTCCTGAAATATGTTGGAAGGGTGTGTGATGG
The DNA here is from genome assembly GCA_015471245.1 of Laticauda colubrina. NCBI lineage: Eukaryota > Metazoa > Chordata > Lepidosauria > Squamata > Elapidae > Laticauda > Laticauda colubrina. Next base: position 5,220,455 of record BLBF01000077.1, on the reverse strand, counting down.
GTCCCTTCACTTAAAGAGGTACATCTAGAACAGTGGTTCCCAACCTCTTTTTCACCCCGCACCCCTAAAGAAATTTCACTCGAACCTCGCATCCCCTGAAATATATGGTAAATATATGGTAGGACTGAAATATTTAATTATTAAATATATGGTAGGATTAAATCTTTTCAGCTATGTATGTGACGGCCACTAAATAATGATACTTCACTCTAAAATGAAAACAAAGTTAGTCCATTGCAAAAGAAAATAAAAATGCCAACATATAGCCAATATCCTATTATTTACCTGGACTTTTCTCGCACCCCCTGGAATATCGTCTCACACCCCAGGTTGGGAACCCCTGATCTAGAACAAGTGGTACAACTTGCCTTGAGAAGTTGTAAATGCTCCAGCACTAGAAGTTTCTGAGAAGAGATTGCATAATCATTTGTCTGCAGTGGTATAGGGTTTCCTGCCTTAGCAGGGGGTTGGACTAGAAGACATCCAAGATCCCTTCCAACTCTTGTTCTATTCTATTCTATTCTATTCTATTCTATGCTATTCTATGCTATGCTATGCCATGCAATGCCATGCCATGCCGTGCCATGCCATGCCATGCCATGCCATGCCATGCCATGCCATGCCGTGCCATGCCGTGCAATGCTGTTCGCTATGCTATGCTATGCTATGCTATGCTATGCTATGCTATGCTATGCTATGCCATGCTATGCTATGCTATGCTATTCTGTCCAAGGAAGAAGGGCCTTCTTCATGGTGGCTCCATCCCTCTGAAACATCATCCCTGAGGAAATAAGATTGGCTCCGCCTTGATGCCTTTTCAAAATATGCTGAAGATGTGACCTAATGGGCTTGGAGATCCCTAGGATGGTGTGGAGCCCATCAAGTAGTGGGTTTAATTATTGGAACCAGGAAGTTGGGGATTTATTGGGGTTTCATTGAGGTTTTATTTCTGTAAAATTAAAGTGTAAGTAAGTTGGACGATCATACAAATTTTCTTAAGAAATAAACCTCTTAATAAATAAACTTGCCTGCAGATCTGGAAAAACCTTAAAATGGAACAAGGAACTGTCAAATGAGCCTGGAGATTCCCTCAGCTCTAGCCTCTTTGGTTTTCTTCCATAGTCCCAAATATCAAGTCAATTTAGACATTTTTGAGGAGGAAAAGAAAGAAGAAAGAGGGAGAAGGAGGGAGGGGAGGAAGCACAATTAATGTAGCATTTCTTTCTGGCATGAAAACATTCAAAGCACTGTGTCCTTCCCACAGATTGAGGGAATTTAAATATGTCTAAATACATTGGGGAGCTGAAAAATGGAAGCTTATGGTGATTTTTGCTAGTATTTATTAAAATATGGACACCTGCCAAGCCACGTTCTCTAGAAGGTCGATGAAACAAGTATAAAAAGTATAGAGAATAATACAGTAGTTTAAGCAGAAGAGGTACAAGAACGCCATTCAATAGTATATCTCCCAAATCTCTGCTCCTTCCAAGGAAATTACAGAAGCAAATTCTTCATCAAATTAGATCAAAGAGAGAAAAGGAATGACAGTTGTGTTCTTCTACACAGTTATTAGTTTAGGAGGCCTCCATAACCAGTGGTGGGATTCAAAAATTTTTACTACCGGTTCTGTGGGCGTTGCTTGGTGGGCGCAGTGAGCCTTGATAGGCATGGCTTGGTGGGAGTGGCAGGGGAAGGTTACTGCAAAATTCCCATTCCCTCCCCACCCCACTAACCTGCTTTCCAGCCCCGTTCTCCTGTGAAGGGCAACAAAAGAAGACCCAGCCAATCAGCTGGGATTCGGGAGGCAGAGAATAGATGGGGCGGGGCCAGTTAGAGGTGGCATTGGCCAGTTCTCCAAACAACTCAAAATTTCCGCTACTGGTTCTCCAGAACTGGTCAGAACTGGCTGAATATGACCTCTGTCCATTATCATCAACCAGAATATTGTGTTGTCTCAAGGAAAGGTAGAATTAATCTGTTCTCCTTCTTTGTCCCCTTGGTGATTTCAAACAAAAAGAGGAACATCCTTGAAAGGGAAACTGGAGACCTTTCTTTAACATTTATTTTATTTTATTTTATTTGTTCAATTTATTTGCCGCCTGTCTCTTGTGCGGCTACTCTAGGCGGCTCACTATAAAAAAAAAGGAAGAAAAATGAAAGGCATTAAACAGAACTGAAGCAAAATATTTTGATCACAACTGAGCCAGAGGTGGTATTCAGCAGGTTCTGGCCAATTCTGAAGAACCAGTAGTGGAAATTTTGAGTAGTTCAGAGAACTGGCAAATACCACCTCTGACTGGCCCCGCCCCCATCTATTCTCTGCCTCCCATTGAATCCCAGCTGATTGGCTGGATTTTCTTTGGTTGCCCTGCGCAGGAGAACGGAGCTGGAAAGCAGGTTAGTGGGGTGGGGAGGGAATGGAGATTTTGCTGTAACTTTCCCCTAGGAGTGGGGAGGGAATGGGGATTTTACAATATCCTTCCCCTGCCACGCCCACCAAGCCACGCCCATAGAACTGGTAGTAAAATATGTGAATCCCACCACTGAACTGAGACCAAAATTTCAGTTGCTTAAGTGAGCCATTTATAAAGTGAGTTTTGCCCCATTTTACTATCTTTCTTGCCACCGTTGTTCAGCGAATCACTGCAGTCATTAAATTAATAACATGGTTGTTAAGTGAATCTGGCTTCCCCATTGACTTTGCCTGTCAGAAGGTCATCAAAGTTGATCACGTGACTCCTGGGACACCGTGATCATCACCTGAGCCACAAGATGGATGGCAGATACATTTGATAAATACAAAATAAATCCATGCCAGTTTCCTAGCATCCAAATTTTGATCCCATGACCATAGAGAGGCTGCAATAGTCCCAAGGGTAAAAAATGGTGCTAAGCAGAGGTGGTCTTCAGCAAGTTCTGACCAGTTCTGGAGAACCAGTAGCAGAAATTTTGAGTAGTTCAGAGAACTGGCAAATATCACCTCTGACTGGAGATTTTACAGTATCCTTCCCCTGCCATGCTCACCGAGCCACAGAACCGGTAGTAAAAATATTTGAATCCCACCACTGGTGCTAAGTCCATTTTTTCAATATCCTTGTAACTTTGGTCACTAAAAATACGGTATATAAGGACTACTTGTAATAGAACAATAAAATAAACAATGACAAAGGAACACAACAAGGGTAATACATCAATAACATAACCAAAAAGACGGATGGGTGGAGAGCAGGGAGCAAAATAGAAGTTGAGCTGTGGTGGCACAGTGGTTAGAGTACAGGACTGCAGGCTACTTCTGCTGACTGCCGGCTGACTGCAATTTGGTGGTTTGAATCTGACCAGGCTCAAGGTTGATTCAGTCTTCCATCCTTCCAAGGTTGGTAAAATGAGGACCCAGATTGCTGGGGACAAGAGGCTGACTCTGTAAACTGCTTAGAGAGGGCTGTAAAGCACTGTGAAGCAGTATACAAGTCTAAGTGCTATTGCTATTGCTATTGGATCTGGATCTGCAAAAATCCAGACAAGAGATGGATGACAGCACAGACTAGTTTCTTGCTACAATCTAATGTCCAGGCAGTCCTCAACTTACAACCGCAATTGAGTCCAAATTTTCAGCTGCTAAATGAGAAATTTGTTAAGTGAATTTTTGTCCTATGTTATGCCTTCTCTTGCCACGTTTGCTCAGTGAATCACTGCACTTGTTAAATTAGTAACACAATTGTTAAGTGAATCTGGATTCCCACATTAACTTTCCTTGTCAGAAGGTCGCAAAAGGGGATCACGTGACCCCCTAGGACCCTGCAACAGTCATAAATGTGAGAAAGATGTCAAGTGTCGGAATGTAAATCCTGTGGCCATGGGGAGATGCTGCAACGGTCATAAGTGTGAAAAATGGTCATAAGTCACTTATATTCAGTGTCGTAACTTTGAATGGTCATTAAGTGAACCATTGTAAGTTGAGGACTGGCTGTACTTCCAGATTTTTGTAGCTTTTGAACCCGAAGCCCAGCTTAAAACTAAAAGAATCCTGGCTTTTTTTACCCCATGGCAAGAAGGAGGAAGAAAAAAATCATATTAGGGAAGCATGCACAGAGAAGAACACACACACAGAAACACAGACAAATTTTTTCCCCAAACTGACAGTTTTAAGGGTTTTTAAAATATCTAATGCTCCAGGTTCCTAAATTGGCAGGAAGCCAGTCTCGGCCTTAAAGGGACCCACACTTTATTATACTTTCTAATTCCTCCAAAGTCTGTCTTTAGGATATATGAGCTCGCTCTAAGACAACTACTCCATTCTCATCCTCCAGTGGAATACACCAGTCTCAGCTCATAAATTGAAAATAGAGGATCAGTAAATCAGCCCAGGCTGTTGCAAAGGGACACTGTGAATTTCCAGTCAAATCTTTCAGTTTAGCTTAAATATTTCATCTTAATGTCACCTTTAGAAAAATCTTTCATTCGAGTAAGTTACAACAGCCAGTGCTAAACTGATTACACTTCCCCACTGACCTACCAAAAGAGACCTCTCAATGGCACTCGGCAGCTTTTGGTTGTAAAGCTGAAAGAGGAAGCATTTTCTAATGTAAGCAAGAGGTTCAAGAGAAATTCAACTGCGGTTGTGATTAGAGCTGGACAAATCTTCAAAGCGGTGCTTGGATTCGATCCCGAGTTCCTTGGAAGCCTTGGCATAGAACGGAATCATACATAAATAAATGGAATTGGCATTGGCATTTTAAAAATTCATACATGTGGCTTTGAAAGATCATAGAAGACAGTCATAGAATCAGAATAACAGAGTTGGAAGGGACCTTGGAAGTCTTCTAATCCAATCCCCTGTTCAAGCAGGAGACCCTATACCATTTCAGACCAATGGCTGACCAATCACTTCTTTAAAACCTCCAGAGTTGGAGCCGCCAAAACTTCTGGAGGGAACCTGTTCCATTGTTTAATTGTTCTATCAGGAAATTTCTCTCTAGTTCTCTTTTTGATAAGTTTCCATTCATTGTGACTTGTCCTGCCTTGTGATGCTTTGGAGAATAGGTTGACTGCCTCTTCTCTGTGGCAGCCCCCCAAATATTGGAAGACTGCTATTATGTCACCCCCTAGTCCTTCTTTTAACAAGCAATTGGTCAGCCATACCCAATTCCTGCAACCGTTCATCATATGTTTTGGCCACCAGCCCCCTAATCATCTTTGTTGCTCGCACCAATCTTAAACTGCATACAAAAACAGCAAATAAAGTGGTTTGCTCACCTGGGATTCCATACCATAACAGGCATATACAAAAAGAGGAGGAGGACAAAGACTATGAGGCAGACCAGAAGAACATGGAGAGACATCATCAAAGGCACACCATAGTAGCATCAAATAAGGGTTGAGACTATTAGAAGAGCAAGAACTTTGCATATCCTTTGATACCTAAAGTGGAAGGAGGAGGAGGAGGAGGAGGAGGAGGAGGAGGAGGAGGAGGAGGAGGAGGAGGGGGAGGAGGAGGAGGAGGAGGAGGAAAGAAAGAAAGAAAGAAAGAAAGAAAGAAAGAAAGAAAGAAAGAAAGAAAGAAAAGGAAAGAAAGAAAGAAAGAAAGAAAGAAAGAAAGAAAGAAAGAAAGAA